>VYZW01016323.1:0-14413 GCA_013401315.1 Balaeniceps rex | reverse complement strand
GGCGGGCGGCGCGGCGGGCCCCGCGGGGCTCAGGCCGGGGGAAGGAGGGCGCAGCAGCGCGGGGAGGGGCGGCCCAAGGGCTCCACCGCCCCCTCACGCCTTCGGCCTCTGCCCGAGCGGAGCTACCGCCTGCGTTGTCACCCGGCTGGCCGGTGGCTGCAGGAGAAGCACGGGGACGCTGCTGTCCCCATCCACACTGCCGGGTTTTGGTCTTACAGTCACTGTATGCAAAGGCCTTGTGCTAGGACAACTGTGAATGCTCGGGAGCTCCGAGGTACAGCCGATGCAGCTCCCACGTCTCAGGTTATCAGTGTTAACTTTTTTTTTTTTGACACCTGCGTTCTTCAGAGATCTCAGGTTTGGTCCAAGCCACCTTTTTCTCTAGACTAGACGTGTATCAGTTGGCACTGCGTGAACTGAGCTTTGGATCAGGCAACGAGATCTGGGGGTTTGGGTTGATGGCAAGTTGAATATGAGTCAGCAGTGCGCCCTGGCAGCCAAAAGGGCCAACCGTGTCCTGGGGTGCATCGAGCACAGCATAGCTAGCCGGACGAGGGAGGTGGCTGTCCCACTCCGCACTGCACTGGTGCAGCCCCACCTCGAGTGCTGTGCGCGGTTTTGGGTGCTGCAGCGTAAGAAGGACATCAAACTATTGGAGTGTGTCCAGAGGAGGGCGACCAAGATGGTGAAAGGCCTCGAGGGCAAGACTTAGGAGGAGCGGCTGAGGTCCCTGGGCTTGTTCAGCTTGGAGCAGAGAAGGCTGAGGGGTGACCTCATCGCAGCCTACACCTTCCTCATGGAGGGGGAGGTGCTGGTCTCCTCTCTCTGGTGACCAGCGGCGGGACACGAGGGGATGGAATGAAGCTGTGTCAGGGGAAGTTCAGGTTGGCCAGTAGGAAAAGGTTCTTCAGTGAGAGGTGATCGGTCCCTGGCAGCAGGCTCCCCAGGGAAGTGGTCACAGCACCAAGCCTGTCAAGAGTTCAAGGAGCTTCTGCACAATGCTCTTAGTCATGTGGTTTAGTTTCAGGTGGTCCTGCAAGGAGCAGGGAGTTGGACCTGATGGGTCCCTTCCAACTCAAGATACTCTGTGATTCTATGTATCAGACTACACAAACTGAGCAGATGCCTGTATTCACCAGTCTTTCCAATCAGGTGGCACACAGGCTGCCTTGTTACAGAGGTAACACTGAATTTCCCTTGCCCTACCAAGTGGGATAAAATTTAGCGCTTAAGAAATCAGCATCCTCTTGTACCAGCAGTGTCCATTCAGCACCAAGACGCCAGAGGCTGGAACCAACAGAGGAACCAAACAGGAACAGGGCATGAGCAAGACCTTGAAACACAGGGAAGCTGGGGGAGCAGACAGGGAGACAGCGCTAGAGTCAGTGGAAGAAACAGGTCATGAGGTCTGGAACTGGAAAGCAGATTAAAAAAAGGTAATGAAGAAATAGCCCCAGAGAAATCTGTAACTATTTGCTAACATCAGTCAGGAAGAATTTCTTGGAATCAGACTTTTGCTGAGCACTATAGAGAAATTCCCACCCAATTATGGTTGAAATTTCTTAGTCTGGTTGGAGACTGATGCCATTAGACTTTCTGTGAGAGAATAGTTGTACGCTCCTTTCCCCAGCTAATAACTTAGGAACATAGTGACTTATTTAACTGCATCTGGCAAAAATGGCAGGCTCGCAGACAAGAATTTCCTAAAAGCTTCATGAAAATGCAGCCCCAAATTAAAGCTGACCTCAAGCTGCAGCTCTGAGGCAATGTCAACTATCAGACAGCGAGCAAGAACTACAGTGAACCAAACTCTGGACTTTCCACTGCTCATCAGTGCACAATGAACACTGCTGTGTTTAAAGCACAGGCATTATCCATGAGCAAAATGAAGGCTTTTGGTTGTAATGACTTCTAAGCAATATTGGAAGCTTATTTGCCAATTTTATATAGAAAAATCTATATGGACTCACTCTACTTTGAAAAACAAGACCTAAACAACACATACAATTGAACCAAGAGGACAGCATTTAAAAAAAAAATTGCTTGCATGTGTAGGCGTATAAAAGTGTGGAATTCTGTTAAAAACAATCATTGCTTTTAAGCACTGGTGCTGTTAACAGAGAATCACAGGCAATTCGATTTCAGGCTACTGTAGGTGTATGGTTTTGATATGCAGTCACGGGTAGCATGTACCTCTTGCCTTTAGGGAACTTGCAATGAATTTGGTATTACAGGCTAGAATTATAGGCTAGCCTGTTTATCCTCCATAGCCATGTTTCAGGTCCTAAGAACCCAATTAGGTGCATGTGCTGGTTTTGGCTGGGATAGAGTTAATTTTCTTCATAGTAGCTAATACGGGGCTATGGTTTGGATTTGTGCTGTAAAGAGTCTTGATAGCACAGGGATGTTTTCATTACTGCTGAGCAGTGCTGACACAGAGTCCAGGCCTTTTCTGCTTCTCACCCCACCCCACCCCACCAGTGAGCAGGCTGGGGGTGCACAAGAAGCTGGGATGGGACACAGCTGGGACAGCTGACCCCCGCTGACCAAAGGGATATTCCATACCATATGATGTCACGCTCAGAATATAAAGCTGGGGGAAGAAGAAGAAAGGGGGGGATGTTTGGAGTGATGGCGTTTGTCTTCCCAAGTGACCGTTACGTGTGATGGAGCCCTGCTTTCCTGGAGATGGCTGAACACCTGCCTGCCGATGGGAAGCAGTGAATGAATTCCTTGTTTTACTTTGCTTGTGTGCGCAGCTTTTGCTTTACTTATCAAACTGTCTTTATCTCAACCCACGAGTTTTCTCACTTTTATCCTTCTGATTCTCTCCCCCATCCCACCAGGGGGGAGTGAGCAAGTGGCTGTGTGGGGCTCGGTTGCTGGCTGGGGTTAAACCACGATAGTCCAGGAGCTACCACAGGCAAAAGTGGCAGCTTTTTTACTATTAATAAAAAAGAGCAATTAAGAGGCCATAACCCTTTGCATTCCCGAGGGATTATGAGGTGAAAAAATTAACACCAGCCCTACTTTCCTACAAAGTTAAAACTTTTAAAAGGATTTTCTACTGGTGTCAGACTAGGAAAGCTGACTTGAATTCCAGTTCATGATGAGCATCAACGACTACCCACTTATTTTTATTCCTTGTACATGTTACAGTGAGTTGTCTCCCAGAGGCATTCAAGTATAACAGGCCAATTCTCAAAAGCAGAAATATTTGGAGTCTTATTCCTCCCTCCCTGTTGCCACGTTGTTTTTCAAAACCCAGAATCCTCTCAAAGAGAGGAAAACAATAAAAGAGTGCAAACTCAATCCTAATAAAGAAATTGATATTTTGTTTACTTAAAAGTGAAGTCCAGTTAGTTTTGCCCATAAAAACAAGTATTTACAATATTATGTCAATATAGCTAGTTTCACCACTTGTAACATTTATGCTGATGCTTCAGCTCTGAAAAGCTTTTTTTGCTTCTTCCTCTGAATTTTGCGTGGCTTCTTTTTATCTTTAACAATTGGCTTTGACTCTGGCTTCACGAGCTGTATTTCCACTGGCTTTTCTTCAGCTGGAGTTTCAAAGACCACTTCAGTGGGATCTTCTTCAATAAGCACCTTACTCCCTTTTTTCTTAATCTTTTGTACTTCCTTCACTTGCTGTTTCTCTCTAAACTTAGCCGCCACTGACAATCTTATCAGCCGTCGATGCTATAAAAGTAAGAATTTAAGTTACGTCAGGTTTCAAATAAGCAAGATGGAAGAAATCAGGTATTAAAGAAACAGATGGCAATTTCTCTGCTTAACTGTCAAAATCTCAGTGTAATGCCATCTTTTCAGTGACACAAATTTTGCATTCATTCCATTTTTACAAAATTACTGTTCTCAAATTGTGATCAGTTAGGACACTCTTTTCTACAAAGGGTCCCAGGGAAAGACATACATGATTCTCCTGCACAGACAGACTGCAAGATCGGTTTTCAAATTAGTTGCTAAATGAAAGAGAAGACAAAGGCAAAGCTGCTTACCATATTTGGGGACTGGTAATGGGGATTTTCATACAGAGTTGGTCCTCCAAAGCTACCTTGGAAGATTTTTATGAGGTTCAGGACAAAACGAGGCCCAATTTCTACTAGAGATGCATCTTCTTCTATTATCTGCAACAAAAAGAACACTCTATTCGTTTCTCATAGATAGAATCAAAGTATATGACCTTGTAGGCACCTTCCATATGGCGATACACAACTGAATTTAAATCCAAGATACGATACCACTGAAGCTGGTAAGTTAGACTTGTATAAACACAATTCTGTATATAAAGCAGTTATTTTAGGTTCAAGCAAACACTTATGAGTACTAGGTATTTGTGAGTTCCTCCTTTAGAAAGCTCCAGCTTTGGGTCCCACACTTCGGGTCGAAGCACCAAGTAAGGTTAAAAGGCAAGCAAAGCTTAGGCTCTGGCTAGTACTTCCCATTACTGAGACAACCATCACAGAATCACAACTAACAGAATGCAAGTTGAAGTACACAGAACTTAAACCAGCTCTCTCCAGAGACAGGGGAGAAGATAACTCATTTTAGGACACTGAAATTACTTTGTGCAAGCACTAGGAGTTGGCATATCCTGATAATAATGATTCTTCTCATTTTATTGTAATTAAGCGATTTGATATGAAACTACTCCACTGAGCTCCTCTTGAAGACCTAAAAGAGACCACTAACCTGGTAATTCCGAAACCAGATCCTCTCATCTGTAATGGTGAAGGTGAAAACATGATCTACAAAAGGCTGGCTTTTCGGGTGATACTGTGGTGTACTAAATATCTGTAATAAAAGGCAGCACTTCTAAATATCTGTAATTTAACAGGCCAAACATAAATGGCTCATTTTTAATTCATTTTAATTTACTAAGATCCCAATCCCAGGTTACATTTCAAAACTCAAAGGTTAAGAACAAGTGTCTCAGTGATTTTAAGTGCATGACCCTAATCCTTTGAAGATTTTCTGCAAGTTCAGAAATGTAAAACTACTACTTAAAAAACACTTGTGATTTTTAAATATGTTGCCAAAAAAACATTTCCAATGAGGAAGAAACACTAGACAGCAGAATTACAGACTGACCTGAATAAACAATTCTTTTAGCAGGGCATAGTGTGGCTCCTTGTCAAATGTCTACAAAGAAAAAATGTAATTTTACTTACAAACCTAAATGCAATAGTCATGCAAAGAAAACAAAAGCATACTCAATGAAATAAAAACGGTACTTACTGCATCAAAAGACAAGAGGGGCCGTGAGCCCCTTAGGCAATTTCCTGTCATCTTCAATTCAGCCAGTGTGTGAACTACAGTGATTTTTTCAAAAAGATCATTTTAGTACTTACAGAAAACTATACAGACAAGAAAGCAAGAGCCCAAACATAATAATGTCAAACAACTTACTGTTCTGCACTAAGAATTTAGCTGATGGTCCCTGTGGTGTATTTGAAAGCCTGCAGAGAACAGGTAGTGGGGAAGAAAGCAAAGAAAAATGTTAACAGCAGCCAGAAGGTATGCTGGATTTCTACAGTACGCTCCAACCAGTTATTTCTGTATTGAAGTAATTTCAGTTGCTTTTACAGCACATTGAGTTCCTTTAACATAAATACTTGCTTTCTAAACAATTTTCTAAAACGCTTCTGTAAACAGTCTACAAAAGCTGATCATGCATTGTAAACTTCAACTACCCACAGAAGTGCAGGATTAGTACTAATCAACACTACTTCCTGCATCTTCACTATTACAGGAAGAAACGTTATAATGGAAGCATCCCCAGCTACGTATAGAAATGTAAGAAAATACAACATTCGCTTACCACATATAAAGATCCTGTTTCTTTTTGGCTTCAAAAAAGATGCACTTATTGCAGTTTTTCATTTCACACACCTACACAAGACAAGCCAAATTAGCTATTTATAAAATTCTAAAGACATTTTAAAAAACTTTCCACATTAATCTCAAATATCTACACTCCTCCAAAATATAAGTTCAGAAGCAAAGGTCTCATCTTAATAAATTACACCTACTGATCCCCAAACTTAAGTTGAAGCACTTGTTTTGTTGAAAAATCTCACGTATTTATTACCAGGAGTAATAACTTCACTAAAGCTACAAGCGATCCGATAAGCTCTCCAGTATATAAACATTAGAGCAGGAGCTGTGACATTAGGTTCTAGTTTCAGAACCACCAATGTCCTACTACGTTGCCTGGCCTGGCTACATATATGTCCCCTGCTTGCTTCAAGTATAAACTGTAATAAACCTTTCACCTATACAGAAAGGCACATTCTGTTTTATATCTTCATGATGAAAGTCTATGTTTAATTAAAGGTTTCATTGGTTTTATTAATCAAAAGTCAACTTCCCCTTTTAACATGAACACTTTTTGAATGTCATTAATTTTCATCTATGAAGTTATACAACTTCTATAACTAGGATGATAACTTCTTCTTGCACACTGAATTTCCACAGAACATAAAAAAGAAGCATAGTTAAATCCTGGATTACCTCATTAATTACAAACAACTGGTCTTTACGGTCCATTTTAGTATCTGGAAGACAAGAACAACATTTAGAAGGCTGGAAAACAATTTAACACAAGAAGTTCTTTTAACAGCCAATCCTTTTGCAAAAATTTTACTGGTTATAAAAGGAAGATTAACTATCAAGTTGTTTCAGCCATGTTATGCAATAAATAAACCTAGCAACAAAAGCATCTGGGCGCTTACAGGTCTGAGGCCACAGGAGTAATTTCGCAGAAAATATTAAGATACAACGACAGTCGCTGTATTTGTTGGCTTAAAACATGTTTGGTGTTTGTTTGTTTAAGGTAGAAGTTTCATCAAAACAGTTATGCACCACATTTTTAAAAAGAACAGGTTGCTAAGACGTTCTTGGTTTAAAACTATTCTGAAAATGTAAGTTAGGGACGCTGCCTAACCCTACCTGCTTTAGAGTGAGGCATCAACATTCTTAAGTCTTGCATTAGGTGCCTTGTTCTGAAATTAATTCCACGAGAAGAGAAAATAAGCACTCGCTCCTTGTTTTTCCATTTACCCTAGGAAAAAGACACAAGTTAAGCAGGACAAGGAAGTTTCTAGCCTTAAAACTACTACAACACAGCAACAATAAACATCTGAACTGTAATTACAAAAAAACACAGAAAGAACATTTGTTATTAACATTATCTCCCCATCTGCACAAAATCACTCAGCAACACTGCTGACTTTTCTACAGAACACAGGGGGATAAGTTTTTACATGAAGAAGTGTCATTCATCCTGCTTCAGTATGTTCCTACATAGACCCTTTCACTCATACAAAACTAAGTATTAAGAAAGCCATATGCAATACTTGTTTGCGAAAGGCATCCCTCCTTCCCTGCACAATGACCTGAGCTACGGTCTCAGAGCACAATTTAGCTTCTCCTAAAGATGAGCATGTAATGAGATCTCAGACTTCAACGTGCTAGTTTTTGCTCCTCTTAAGCAAGCTATAAGGCAATTATTGAAGCCTTCTCAGGATGATTCCTAAGTGAAACAGGCATATTTTCCATATATCCTTTGTATACAACAGAATTACCCGATTCTCTAAACTACTTTTCAGATTAAGGTAATACAATTTAATTACATTGACCAGAATAATGCTCTTCGCATATTTCCATAGAAATAACATACCACCGCATGTTACTTTTATTTGTGCTGGGATTACAAAAAAATTACGAATGAGCTTCCCTATCCTCGCGCGGCAGCTGGGTTCCCCCAGACACCCCGCGCCCCGGTACCCCAGCCCTGGGAGCAGCACAGGCAGCCAAAGTCGGTCCCCAAGCGCCGCGCAGCCCGCCAGCAGCAGTACAAGGTAGCGGGACACCCCTACCTCCGCGGCCCGCTGCAGACAGCACCCCCTTCCCCATGGAGGCCGAACACCTCCCTAACGCACGGCCTAGGTACGGAGACGAGGTGCCCTTCCTACAAGTAAACGCCGTCCCGGGCCGGGAGCAGAGCGGAGACACCCGGCCCAGCGCGGCGCGGCCCGACCCGCTCCACCCCGAGCAGCGGGGCTGGGAGGTACCTGGGAGACCGGCGGCGGGATGCTGTACTCGTCCGAGCCCGGCTTAGCCTCCGCCTCGGGCGCGCTGGGGGCCTGCTTAGCTCGCTTCTTCGGCCGCGCGGCCGCGCCATCATGCTTCCTCTTGGCCGCCGCCATCTTGGCCGCACCACGCCGTCCCCACTGCCACTCGCACTTCCGCCCGCTCGCACTTCCGCCCCCCTCCCGCACTTCCGACCCTCCCGGAAGCGCTGTGGGCGCGGAGGGCTGGCTGCCATGCCGCTCTCCACGCAGCCGCCCGCCAGCGGCGAGCCCTACGTGCTGACCGCCAGCCTGGACAACGCTCGCCACCTCTCTAGCCTCCTCAGGGCCGTCCACATCCAGGACTACGCCACCTGCTTCGCCACGGCCAACGGCCTCAGGGTGACGGTGGAGGACGCCAAGTGCATCCAGGCCAACGCCTTCATCCAGGTGGGGCTGCCCCGCCAGCGGCAGCCGGCCCTGAGGCCCGGGGCCCGGGCGGGGGGCGCAGCCCCTCCCCGGTGTTAGCGGTGAGGAGGGGCTGGCACCGCTGTTAGCGGCCGTAGAAAGGCCCCGGTTACGTGGTAGAGGCGGTGTACGGCACGTTTACCCGTGGAGAACGGGAAAGTTTGCTGAAATCGCGGCATAGCTGCGGGAGCTGACGTGAAGGAAGTGCTGTGATGAGGCTGTGGTCATGTAGGAGATGTTGATGCTATTGAACGGCCGAGCTCAGTGCCTCGTTTGTTCATGCATGCCCGCTTGTGTGATGATCTTGCACCCTTGTTTAATGTGTTGGCACCTGCTAAGACCACTGCTCCTTCTGACCATGCCATTCTTAGGCGCATAAGCAAGTTCGTAAAGTATTTGTCTAGAAGTATTTTTATTAAGTTTCATCCCAAAGCCAAAAAGGTGAATTTAAGTCAACTCTGAAAGAGAATATGAATTCACAGACAGTCATCAACAGCATATCAGCTGGGCTAAGCTGAGAGCTTCCAAACACAGGGCAGGAGTGTGTGCTTCATCTCAAGACTGGAGTGGTGGTCTGCTCCCTTCACTCTCTCATTCTGCCTGTGCTGAACTTTGTCCAGAAAGGGTGCTTGAGAGGTTACGCATAGACAGAGGATCTCAGCTACACTGAACACCACATAGGCAGGTTTAAATAGCAAGCTAAATTATTTCTTCTTAACTTGCATTTAATATAAGATCAAAAGCAGCCTTGCTGGCTCTTCTGCTAACTCTTTCATAGCTGTGACTGCTGCCTTTGCTTCATTTTAATTTTTTAAGGTGCACTTTTAATTTTTTCTTCTTTTAACAACAGGTTACTTTCTGAGTGTTTTTTGTTGTTGGTTGGTTGGTTTTATTTAATGCATATCCAGCTTATAAATGCTTTGTTCATAAGAACAGGCGTTGTGCTGGTTCCTGGTTTTGAAAGCATGTATGATACTGGGGATGTAAGTGGAAGGGGCGAGGAATATTTTGTGGTAGTAACTCAAACCCAACTTTACCTTTCTTCTGTCCTTTAGAGTCTGTCTTTGCTAACTGTGAAACTGCAGCCTGAAGTTGTTTGTGGAAGGGGAGAAGCCCAAGTCTCCCTGTTCCTGCATCCCCCTCTTGGTTTCTCCTGCTCCTTGCTGCACAGTCCTTCTTTACACTAGTGCTGTATTTGTTTGGTTAGCTTTCTGCTATTTGAGTGAGTTAAGCTGGCTCATGAAGTGGCCAGCATGCGGTAGTGGAAATTAAGCAGTGGGCACATGTGGGCAGGAGCAGAGGAACAGTGGAGGTTCCTTTGAGAGTATTGAGCTGTTAAGTATGGAATAGAATAGTTCGAGTTGGAAGGGACCTGCAACAATCATGTAGTCCAACTGCCTGACCAATTCAGGGCTGAATAAAAGTTAAAGCGTGTTACTAAAGGCACTGTCCGAATGCCCCTTAAGCGCTGACAGGTCTGGAGCACCGACCACCTCTCTAGGAAGCCTGTTCCAGTGTTTGACCACCCTCTTGGTAAAGAAATGCTTCCTAATGCCCAGTCTAAACCTCCCCTCGTGCAGCTTTGAGCCATTCCCATGCATACTGTCACTGGATACCAGGGAGAAGAGCTCAGCACCTCCGCGTCCATGTCCCCTCCTCAGGAAGCTCTAGAGAGCAATGAGGTTGCCCCTCAGCCTCCTTTTCTCCAAACTAGACAAACGCAGAGTCCTCAGCCACTCCTCATAGGACATGCCCTCCAGCCCTTTCACCAGCTTTGTCACCCTCCTCTGGACCTTCACATCCTTCTTAAATTGTGGGGCCCAGAACTGCACACAGCGCTCAAGCTGGGACTGCACCAACACTGAATACAGCGGGACAGTCACCTCTTTTGACCGTCTGGCCATGCTGTGTTCGTTGCACCCCAGGATGCGGTTTGCCCTCTGGGCTGCCAATAAAAATATGTAACTGCTTTTTCAAAAGCAGCTCACATCACCCCCAGAAATAAATTCTGAGATATTCTGTTCCTGCAGTTGCCAAAAGTAGCTAGTGCCCAGTGGCAGACGGGGTAGCC
The DNA here is from genome assembly GCA_013401315.1 of Balaeniceps rex. Taxonomy (NCBI): domain Eukaryota; kingdom Metazoa; phylum Chordata; class Aves; order Pelecaniformes; family Balaenicipitidae; genus Balaeniceps; species Balaeniceps rex. The sequence goes on along the minus strand of VYZW01016323.1, from coordinate 3,784 downwards.
TGGAGTAGTTTACCCCCATCAGGCTAGTCAAAGGCATGTTTCAGCACGTTTCAATGTGGTGAACTCACTATTCTGTTCTGTTCTGTTACATATTTTTATTATTTGAAATGTTTATTCATGCTCCGAGTGAAGAAAACTAAGTATTGTTTCTGGAGACAGGTGACACTCATACTGTATAGTTCCCTGAATGTTTCCAGCTCCAGAAGTAGGCAGCTTTAGGCTTTAGCATTTGTAGCTTGTTTGTAAACTATAAAAGACAAGTGTTTAGGTTTTCGTGCTTATGCCATGCTACTTTGTTTCAACTGTGACCTGTTTTTATTTTACTAGTTTTGAGGATGAAGACTCATTTTTCTTTAACTGATACTGTGTTACATGTAGAAATTGCCTTTTATTGCACTGATCTCTGAAAGTGAAAGCACTGGATTTAAGGAAATAAGTGTAAGCTGTAAAATAATTGCAGAAACTCTCCTCTCTTCATCTCTTTCCTTTCTCTTACAGGCAGAAATTTTTCAGAAATTTGCTGTTCAGGAGGAATCGGTGACGTTCCGGATCAATTTGTCTGTTCTTCTCGACTGCTTGACCATTTTTGGTACCAGCTCTTTGCCAGGTATAGTGCCTATTTACCTTGACAGTGTACGTGTATCACGTGTAATCGCATAGTGAAACCTGTACGTAGCTATAGGGAGATTTCCAGTCTTGGCAGAACTTCTGACTTCTTCTCCTGAAGTCCTTCTGAGCATGGCAGCTATTGCTGTTAAGCAGGATCCGTCCTGTTTACTTAAGCTAATACAAGTGTGTGCTGTGATAATAGAGAAGAAAGGAGCTGATGAATGTGAGCCTAGCCAGTGTGTTGGGGACTGCTGCAGCAGGAGAGGCTAAAAGAGGCTGATTCAGTTTGGAAGGTGGAATAAAGGTATATGTGTGTGTGGCGCTGTTGGGGTAACTGAGAAACAGAGGAGTCTTCCTGTGAAGGTAGTGTTTCCTGGATCTGTGTAAGACACAAAAGAACCACTTGTTTTGGGAGAGAACCCTTTTGTGGCATGAGGTCCAATGAACAGCCCCAGCTTCTACCCTTGCTCTGGTTTGGGGCTGAAGATCTCAAATAGTTTCTGTAATCTTGGTAAGAAAACGTGTCAAGTAATTTATTCAGCCATCTCTTGCAAGTTGTGTGGTGTTTAGGCTGGAGTTCTGACTCTGAGGCCAGTGCTGTACCCTAGGACTGTCACATGCTGTGACTGCCTTTCCTGTCGATCTGTTTTCCATCCAGGGCCCAGATCAGCCACATCACACAAACACTAATTTGTTCCCAAGTGCCCTTCACTTAAGGGGAAAACCTGGGCACAGCTGGCAGAATAGTTTCTCTGCAGCCCATTCAAGGTAGTCAGTGCAAATGTAGAGAGCACCAAGGTTCCCTCTGCTAGGGACAGTGCTTCACACTGTCACATGCTTTTAAGTGCCCAGCAGGGCAGGCTGCACATACCCTCAACATCAGGCTAAAAGGCTACTGCTTGGGCAAGTTGGGGCAGCCTCTTATCAGAGCTGTCACTTTGAGCTGAAAAAGCATGAAAGCTGTCAGTATGTCTTAAGGCCACAGGGGATCCACGCTGGGCTTACAAGGGACTCGGGCTGACTAATTGCTGTGAACCGCAGCAGAAGTCAGCAGACGGAGAGACAGTATAAACATAGCTTGGAATTTGTCTTGCTAACAAAAAAATTACTACCTTAGGTCTCAGAAGAAATCTGTAATAAATGTGATCTCTCCTCCAATATTTCTGCGGTCTGTGCAACCCTGGAACATCCAGCTACCTCAGAAACACTAACAAGCATATGCATGAATTAGAAAATGTTCTGGTCCAGATTTACTGGGCTGGAAGAAGTCTGCAGGGTTTCCAGGTAGCACCAGTTCACTGTGCTCCTCCTCCCAATGCAATAGCTGTTATTGCTATAGGCGCCTTCTGTTCTTCCCTTCTTCAGGCAACACATGCATTTGTTTTTGTGAGTATTATCTGCAGCTTGCAGATAAGGTACTGAGGAATGATGCTTACCTTAGGTCTCAGAAGAAATCTGCGGCTGGATTAGGAAGCACTTCAGGTGCTGTAAGAGCACTTTAGATCTTGCTTATCAAGCCTGTGAATTATAAAAATCAAGCAGACTGTATTATTGATCCTGTTTGTAGTCTTTTCAGTGACAGGTGCATGGGAAGCTGCCTTCACTATTATGTACACAAATATTGAATTATATTAGCCCATTCATTTAAACAGAAAACCCCAGGTCTTAGTGAATTTTATTTCCTATAAATTGTTTGGTTTTTTGTTTGGTTTTTTTTTTTTACTCGATGGTTGTTCAAAACTATTTTTGCAAGCAAAAATAACTACAAGTTCATACAACTCTATGGGTGCTACAGGATGCACTGTGTACTCATGTGGAGTAGAGTGATACCATGACAGTTTTTTCTGGCTGCCATTGCAGCTGTGTGTTGAACTCCACATTCCTCTACTGTTTCTATTGTGATTCTGACCTAAATCAACTGTACTAAACAGCACTCTGATTTTGGGAAACCAAATGTTCAGATTATGATTACCTAGGAAAAGGAGGATGTGACCGTAATGCAAGCTAAGCTGTGTTAACTTCAGGTCGGGTTGCACAAGTAACAAGAGTAGTAAAGAAAGACGATGTGAGCCAGAGAGAGCCTCAGGACAATGGAGGATTTTTCAATTCCACTAAACTATTTGTAGCATATCCAGCTTTGTTGTCACAGCTAGTGTTACCCGTTTGGTACATGACACAAGTTGGATTTGACCTGGTGTCTACATACAAATCATTTAATTTTGCTGCATGACCATTAGCACTTCATAGGGTGTCTAGGAAGCTGCACTAAGCATGCTACATTAGTGTATTGGAGGCTGGACCAAACATGCTAAATCAAAATGATCTGTGCCCCATATGCCAGTAAAATGTGAATTTTCTAAAGTGATCACATACGCTAGCTGGCTGTCTGAACAATGTATACTTCATTCTCTTTTTCAGGAACATCAACGGCCCTTAGGATGTGTTATCGTGGTTATGGTTATCCCTTGATGCTGTTCTTGGAAGAAGGAGGAGTAGTGACAGTGTGCAAAATTAACACTCAGGAACCTTATGAGTTGTTAGACTTTGATTTCTGCAGTACAAAGGTCGTTAATAAAATTATCCTGCAGTCAGAAGGGCTACGAGAAGCATTTGCCGAACTGGATATGACCAGTGAAATTCTGCAGATTACCATGTCTCCAGATAAACCGTACTTCAGGTATGGGAAACCATGCTTTCAACTCAAATGTTCATGCTTAGCCTCCAATGGTAAGGACTGGAGGTTTTCAGGGTGAAGAGCGGGGAGCTATTTTGGAATATTGGTTTATTTCAAGAATAATTGTGATGAGTATAGCAAATCACAGTATGTAATCTAATTAACATAGTAGTGAATATATTGACAACCTGGTAACTGTGACACTGATGCGGGCAGTTTAGCATTTTTAACTAAATAAAGCAAAACCAACAATAGTGTTTTGTGAAACAGCCATTGAGATATGCATGATGACTGACTCTGATGACTTTTTAGAGAGCTCTGATCAGGTATTTTGAGATGGTGCCTTTTGTCTTCCAGGTTATCCACTTTTGGAAATGCAGGAAGTGCACATCTGGACTACCCTAGGGACTCTGATTTGATGGAAGCATTCCACTGTAACCAGACCCAGACAAACAGGTTAGGAAGTCTGTGATCAGTGCCCTCTGTGGCAGGTCATACATT
>VYZW01016322.1:1249-17842 GCA_013401315.1 Balaeniceps rex | reverse complement strand
TTTTTTTTTTTTTTTTTTTGATTTTTAACTAAAATGAAGAGAAACAGTGTGTTCTGGCTTGATTTCCAAAGCTTGGTCATAAACTAATATTTATAATATTTACTGTTAATTTCTGCATGGCAACTGCTCAAAAAATGAACAGCAAAGCATAAGAGGAAAGCAGATGAAGTGAATAAATGAAACATTTATTGAATAAGCATTTATTAAAAGAAATCAGTGAATGAAGACTAGTAAGTAGTAGCTGTAATGTAAACAGCTAGAATTTAATACATTCAAATCTGAAGATGAGAATCTATTTTCTGATATTTAAAACACTTGTTCCAATCTTCCAGAACCAGCTAGTCAATTAGTGTTATTTTTCTTTTTGCTATCCTGGAAATGAAAAATTCCTTGTTACAATTATATTGAGCTTGTGTGTTGCTTTGTATGTGAAAATCTTAAATAGAGCTTATAGGGCCACCAGTGCTCTCTCTATGTAAAATGTTTACTCTCATTTTAAGCTAGAGATATTTCTAGAACCAGAGAAGAAATCAAAAGATCTTCTCACTCTCTAGCTTTAATGTGTTGTCCCTTTTTGTCTCAAAAGATTATTTTTCTTGACACTCAGCCAAACAGGAATGTATACTATCTCCTCAGCAATAAGAAAGTAGTACAGTCTTAATTTAAATATGAAAACATGGGAAAAAATAGTATGTTCAAGATATTTAAGTTGACTGATTTTCACAGTACAAATTGCTTTGATATGCTAGGAAAAATCTGAAGCTTACCAGTCACCAACATAATTGTTAATTACTTATTCTTAAGTTTTTTTGTTCCTGTCACTTGTCACTAAGTTTACTACTCTGTTATAAGAATGGAAGATCCTACTTAGGGCTCTAATCTTCAGGTTAATAGATTGTAGCTTCTGTGACTGATTTACAGTCCATCCCTTAAAATCGTCTGTTTTCAATTAAAATACCACTCTTCCTCTAGATATTATGGAGAAAGCATTAAAAACAGTCTGGAGTTCTGACTGGCTGCTTTTCAGATGTGAGTGGTTACAATACTGGAGTTAACTAGCGTTTCTATAGAGGTAAGAGCCAGTCAAACAGTCCTGGAAACTGTAACAGTGTGTATATCTGCAAAAAATCATTACTGAATTGCAATCATGCACTTCAGAGTTTTTTGGAGGACGGAGAAGTGACATGCAAAACAGAATCAAAAGCTTAATATTTTTAATGGTAGAAAGCTATGAAAAAGAAACCTGTGCTGGAGAGGATAGAATCATTTAGGTTCAAAAAGACCTTTAAGATCATCGAGTCCAACCGTTAACCTCACATTGCCAAGTCCACTACTAAACCACGTCCCTAAGCACCACATCTACACGTCTTTTAAATACCTCCAGGGATGGTAACTCGACCACTTCCCTGGGCAGCCTGTTCCAATACTTGACAACCCTTTTGGTGAAGAAATTTTTCGTAGTATCCAATCTAAACCTGCCCTGATGCAACTTGAGGTGATTTCCTCTTGTCCTATCCCTGGTTACTTGAGAGAAGAGACCAACACCCACCTCGCTACAACCTCCTTTCAGGTAGCTGTAGAGAGTGATAAGGTCTCCCCTCAGCCTCCTTTTCTCCAGGCTAAACAACCCCAGTTCCCTCAGCTGCTCCTCATAAGACTTGTGATCTACACACTTCACCAGCTTCGTTGGCCTTCTCTGGACACGCTCCAGCACCTCAATGTCTTTCTTGTAGTGAGGGGCTCAAAACCGAATACAGCATTCAAGGTGCAGCCTCACCAGTGCTGAGTACGGGGGGACAATCATTTCCCGGGTCCTGCTGGCCACGCTATTTCTGATACAAGCCAGGATGCCGTTGACCTTCTTGGCCGCCTGGGCACACTGCTGGCTCATAGTCAGCTGGCTGTTGACCAGCACCCCCAGGTCCTTTTCCACAGAGCAGCTTTCCAGCCACTCATCCCCAAGCCTGTAGCATTGCATGGGGTTCTTGTGGCCCAAGTGCAGGACCTGACACTTACCCTTGTGGAACCTCATACAATTGGCCTCAGCCCATTAATCCAGCCTGTCCAGATTCCTCTGTAGAGCCTTCCTACCTTCAAGCACGCTCCCGCCCAACTTGGTGTCCTCTGCAAACTTACTGAGGGTGCGCGCGATCCCCTTGTCCAGATCATTGATAAAGATACTAAACAGAACTGGCCCCAATACCGAGCCCTGGGGGACACTTGTGACCGGCCGCCAACTGGATTTAACTCCATTCACCACAACTCTTTGGGCCTGGATATAGGAAATGCTCATAAAAAGTAGGGAAGTTACCTGTAAAGTTTATGGGGATCATGTTTTCCTGGTTTAAAAACTTGTACATTTGCTAAATCTCCACATGCTAAGGTATATGGAACATAGAGGCAGCTTTCAGGATATTAACTACAGTCATAATGTATTAATGGGCTGTCATATCTGGGGAAAAAAGTTTTTTCTTCATACAGGTAAATGAGAGATCAGTTAAAATTTGTTTTACTGTTCCATGAAATAGTAATCTGTCAAGTCAATATGCACTGCTTGTTGCATAACTTGACAGTAATTAGGATGATAAAGTAAAAATATCTCTGTGGTCTGCCAATGATTATTAAATCATCTTACATTTTTTACTTCAAATGACTTAGGTTTGTTTACAGATGTATAATAAACGTAATATAAACCCCAAGCAATTATATATATATCTGGCAATTGGGCAGCTTGAAAACGACACTAGTTTTTAATGAGAAGTATGCTTGAAAATTCATTTGAAGAAAAAGAATTTGCAAAAGAGTTTGAGAAACTTGGATAGAAAAGCCACAAAGATGCATTTCCTAATAGTATTTTAGTTGTTTCCTGAAGACCGGAAGAATCAAATTTTTTTTTTTTCCTAGTTGCAAGCTTTATGTGAGGCTAGAAGTAAGATTTTGAAGAAGGCCTGTAATATTTCCAAACTCATCTAAATAGGTTGTAATTTTCAAGCTGTAGTGAATAAAGTTTTCAGAAACCCATTTTCTGTCACCTTTTCATTAAAAATTATATTGTTCCTTGGGACAGGTTCAGACAGACAGATGCAAGCTCATTTGTAAAGGCTCTGAGGTGGTTGGCTGTGAACTTGGCATAGGCTCAAAGTTGCATAGCTACATCAGTTGGGATTTGTGTCCACTTTAACATATACTTCTCAAGGGATTTCTAAGGAGGACTTTGAATGAGAAAATGGAGCAGTTTTTGTCAGCCTGTGGGAACTCCTCAAGGGCAGCCTGGAAGGCTGGAGTAACTAGCCAGTGCAAGGTGTGACTTACTTTCTCAATATATGGAAATGTGGGTTGATAATAAAAAGTAAGTTTTTGTTAGATGCACTAGAGAACCTGGCCGGAACACTGAAGGGGATGAGCATAATCAGATGGAGAACAATATAGAGCAGATTAGAGAGATTTGAGAGGGCTAAATTTCCAAGAAAAGTTTGTCAGTATATCTGAAGGAACCTAATAGTGAAAAAATATGGAGATTGAGTAGTGGATTTTTTTTGAGAGCTCATAATAAATAGATCACTGAAGATGGCGAATAGAATATTTTCAATAAAGTGCATGGGACAGAAGACAAATCAGAAGTACCTGAGGATCAAAATAAAGAAGCCTTCTCTATAGTAACTGTAAAACTTTAATAATTTTAGCTATGAGAGGTAGATGGATTATTAATATGGCAGATAACTAGGATTAGGATTGCTTTTTTTTAAAAAAAAAAAAGGGAATTTAAACTATGTGAGTGCTGAGAAGAATAAAAGTGAGAGCTAATTAAGGAAGACAAAGATAAGGTTTGTCACACAAATGACTGGAACAGTGTGTTTCCAGTTTTTTACTGGGATCTTTGAAATGGGGTATGTCTTGATCAAAAAAACTCAGGATGACCAGTCACCATCTGAAGGGTGTTGATGGGAGGAGTACCCTCCACAACCACCCTCATGGAGACTTTTTAAGCTGAGTCAAGTGATGTGATACAGAGGTAATTTTTGAATAACTGACAGAACTTAGAGAAAATTCAAATAAATGCTGTAAGTAATTATTGAATATTTGCCAGCAGTTAGCATTAATGGAGGAAATCTGATACTCACAACTTAATTTCACTGCCAAAGTAAGTAACACTGTAGTGCTTCATCTTTAAAATGGACAATGACTCTCTGCTAGTGTTGGTGTGTACATGAACATTGTCTCTTTACACTTCTGGAAAATAAGTAAATAGAGTGTAAGGGACTTTGAAGGCACTTCAACTGTGACTGAAGTTCAAGACACTAAGTTTTGTTCCCTCAGAAGTCTGTGTTAGATCTTTCTTTTTTCTATTTTTGGATCCTGGACTTGGAAGGATGAGGTAAATTCCAGAAGGCTGGAATTGTAAGTGTGAAAGAATTGCAAATTATCACATGTCTGAAAGGCTGATTTTGAGTAGAAAATTGTTTCTTAAGACCTGAAGTGAGCCCTCCTCTGCTGAAGTCCGTAAACCAGTTTTATTACTAGTTGCTTCTATTATGTGTTTAGAAATTTAAGATCTTTTCCTAAGACCATTGATGTACAGGAAGTATAGGAATATAATTTACATAGTATATTTGCATTAATAATTGTACTTGTATTTTCAATAATATATGATATTACACAAAGCAAGAGAAAAGGTGCACTATAAACAATATAAACAGCCTGAAATGCACAAATTGAGCTGAAAGATTCTTGATTAAATGCTTGAGGGAATATTCATTTTCTCTGCATGCTTCTGTAAAACTCCATTTTTCACTGGCAGTTACATATAAACAGAATGGCACTTTTAGTCAGTATCTGTACCTCCTCTCCCTGGCTCTTTTGGCTTTGGCAAGTAAAAAGATGCATCTGAGCCAAGGAGTTTGTAACACTGGGGCAAATGGAACCTGAAGAATTGGAGATAATGAATCAATAAATATACCAAGTAACAAAACTGTTGTCATGCCAATATTTTCATTGCTGTATGCTTTCTCCCTGGCAAGTGGCCACTGTCATACTGGGTCCATTCCTGTTACATGATAGGGAATAATAAAAGTATCTCTAGAGGTATTAATGTGACAAATCCCAATACTGGATTAATAATGAGAGACCCATATTAATCCTTTATGACCTTTTGTAATAAAGCTTCAGTGTATATCAATTTACATTTTTATGATCTTTCCTCAGAGGATAAAGATCTTTTCTCACTGTGGCATTTTACAGAGATGGCAGAATCCAACCCATTCAGCATAGAATTGAACATGTAATAGTGTTTACACTATTAGAAAGTTGTTACCAATTTCAGCAGTACATACTGGATTGAAACGCTTGCACATAACTTCCAAGAAAAGGAATAGGCATGTACTGGTTCAGTCTATATAACATGAAAATCAGGGAATATCTAACGTATCTGTTTTCAGGGAGTGTCTAACATAGCTGCTTTAGAAAGGCCATGGGAATTAAAATAGGTGAACAACTACTTTTTGCTCATCTGCTGACTCTGTAAGTGACTGTCAGCCTTTATACAAGTCTGCAGGAGATACTCGTCTTCTACAGTTCCTTTAGAGGAGAACTAGAAGAATTTAAGATTGTGACTGAGGAAAAGTGAGTAAGGTTCTGTCCTGCCATGACTTTCTGTTCCAAAGTACAGAAAAGGAAGTCTGTCTGTGCTACATTGCTGTCCAGCAGGTGAGATGTTTGCTATTTTATGTTGCGTATATGTGGTGAGTCATATTTGGTCTGTATCTCTCCCTGCCCTCCTCTCCCACTATGCTTAAGAAGTGATGAAAATGGAAAGTGATGTTATTTCTGAACATATAAATATGTTTAAAAAAAAAAAAAAGCAGAACCAATGACGTTCTGATATATTCTGACACAGTAGGATGTAGAATGATTGATTTTTAAACCAGAACCTCTGAACAGTGTAAAACTGTATATTCTTCAAGAATGGTATTTCTTGAAGGTGTAGTAACTTGAATTTTTTCTCAAGTTATGAGGACTGAGTCAAGTAAATTATATTTTATAGTGTACAAGTAACAATGTCTTCCCATATAATTTAAGGTTTTTTTGGGGGGAAGGAGGGAGGAGAGAAAAGCTTTTAAAAGACTAATGATTCTTTTGTCACATGGTGACATGCCTGAGGACTCCAAATCTTACTGGTTCTGTAGATTGTATTGATTGTCTTTTTAAACATTTGTAATCTTTAAATGCTCTAGGTCAGAGAAGAAGACACCAGTTGCAGACACTGTTATATCAGTCACAGAAGAATGTAGTGACAATTATTGACTGTGTGATAGTGATCAAAATTTGTCAAAGTAATTTGCTTCTTTCACAACTGAAATTTGAAATGTATTTCAGGCATGACACTTACTGTTCTTAGTAAACAACCTTGGTACACTTATGTAGCGAAATATGCATTCACCAATATGTAAGGCCATCATGGAATGATGCAACCAATAAAAAAATATTGGGGAGTTTCTGGAAGCCGTTGAGTTCCCTTTCATTTAAAAAATAATCTGTAAAATTAGTACTGCATATTAATGTCAAGCCAATAAAATAGTTTGGTGAAGTACCTGCTGTCCTGTATTTAAAGAGTCTATTTCTGTTGTATGGGGGATTCTGGATTTTCTAAAAATCTTCATGCTTTTCCAGATTTCCTGAAATGCTGTCTGTGTTGTGTTTGTGCACAGTAAGGGAAGTTTTTCAAACTGAGGCTATTGAAACAAGCAGTTCCTGAAATGTAGATTCATAGAACCATTTGCGTTGGAAGGGACCTTTAAAGATCATCTAGTCCAACCCCCCCTGCAATGAGCATCTTCAACTAGATCAGGTTGCTCAGAGCCCCGTCCAGCCTGACCTTGAATGTTTCCAGGGATGGGGCATCTATCATCTCTCTGGGCAACCTGTTCCAGTGTTTCGCCACCCTCATCGTAAAAAATTTCTTCCTTATATCTAGTCTGAATCTACCCTCTTTTAGTTTAAAACCATTACCCCTTGTCCTATCACAACAGGCCCTACTAAAAAGACTGTCCCCATCTTTCCTATAAGCCCCCTTTAAGTATTGAAAGGTTGCAATAAGGTCTCCCCTGAGCCTTCTCTTCTCCAGGCTGAACAACTCCAAATCTCTCAGCCTTTCCTCATAGGAGAGGTGTTTCAGCCCTCTGATCATTTTTGTGGCTCCAACAGGTCCATCTCTTTCCTGTACTGAGGAGTCCAGAGGTGGGTCAGTATTCCAGGTTGGGTCTCACTAGAGTGGAGTAGAGCAGCAGAATCACCTCCCTCAACCTGCTGGCCACGCTTCTTTTGATGCAGCCCAGGATATGGTTGGCTTTCTGGGCTGTGAGCGCACACTGTTGGCTCATGTCCAGCTTTTCATCCACCAGCACCCCCAAGTCTTTCTCTGCAGGGCTGCTCTCAATCCGTTCATCCCCCAGCCTATATTGATACTGGGGGTTGCCCTGACCCTTGTGCAGGACCTTGCACTTGGCCTTGTTGAACCTCATGAGGTTCACATGGGTCTACTTCTCAAGCTTGCCCAGGTCCCTCTGGGTGGCATCCCATCCCTTAGGCATGTTGATCACACCACTCAGCTTGGTGGTGTCTGCAAACTTGCTGAGGGTGCACTCAATCCCACTGTCCATGTAGCTGACAAGATGTTAAAACAGCACCGGTCCCAGTCCTGGAGGGACACCACTCGCCACTGATCTCCATCCAGACATTGAGCCGTTGACCACTACTCTGCATGCAAGCATTCAGCCACTTCCTTACCCACCGAATAGGCCATNGCATGTTGATCACACCACTCAGCTTGGTGGTGTCTGCAAACTTGCTGAGGGTGCACTCAATCCCACTGTCCATGTAGCTGACAAGATGTTAAAACAGCACCGGTCCCAGTCCTGGAGGGACACCACTCGCCACTGATCTCCATCCAGACATTGAGCCGTTGACCACTACTCTGCATGCAAGCATTCAGCCACTTCCTTACCCACCGAATAGGCCATCCATCAAATCCGTATCCCTCCAATTTAGAGAGAAGGATGTTGTGGGGGACCGTGTCAAAGGCCTCACGGAATTCCAGATAGATGACGTCTGTAGCTCTTCCCTTGTCCACTTCCCTTGTCCACAACAATATAGCTTTTTTTGCTCTCATTCCAGAAGTTTTCTTAAGTACTCAACAAATCTCACCTAATGCATTACATATAATACTTTATAGAAGTAAAACGGGGCGGGGGAGGGTGGGATGGGACACGGGAGGGATGGGGGAAGCTATCTAGTTAAGTCTGTACTTAGTAGAAAATTAGACTTGGCTGAAAATATGCCTACAAAGAAATTAAGACTCTGATCTGTTTATTTTATTAGATGGAATGATCCCAGAGGCTGTGTAATTGCAGTGAAACCTTCCTAACCTTTTGTTAGGTTACATGCTAAGGTTTTATAATAGCTAAACATAATGATCAAGACAGGACAGAGATAGTGACCTGGAAATGAGGCAAGGGGACACACACTGCAGTAGGGGATGAAACACAAAGGTCTTCCTTCACATGCTTAATATTACTGCAGTTGCCAGGGGTTTGGTATGGTTCTGTAATATTGCTAACTGTATCAAACTGCAGACTGCAAAACCATTTAATTTGCAACCTTTATCTCCATTCCTATGTAATAAAATCTATAGGAGAGAGGAACACTTAAGACTCAGACTCTTACTTTAGCCTTATTAAAGATATTGATGTGGGAAAAGGTAATAGCTGCTACACAAGTTAATGTTTCATATGTCTTGGAAATCTAGCTGAAATTTCACACAGCTCAGAAATCTAGTATTCAGTAGCAAAAGTATACTTCTTACTGTTGTTCAGAACAAACAAAAAAATCTGACAGAGTTGAGGTTTACCAGTGAGATCTTGAACTCTACCAAGAATCAATCTTTAGCAAAACTGGCACTTCAGGTAATACAAAATTCAGTGAATAACCCTGCAACACTCATTCTGCTGTCTATGAAGGGGACTTACTGCACACAAAACACATCTCTATTTGTCTTTAGCCTGTACAGAATAAAAGCAACATATAAATGATGTATTGTCAAATTATAGGCTGCTAAATTTCATAACTATTATGTTGTGTACTGTGTACAATCTTTCACTTTATACACTTAGCATCATCCAAAATTATTTATTTTATTATTATATGACTGGTGATAATCCTCAGGGTAAGCTGTGTCTCACTAATGACATATACAGTGCAATGTTGAAAGGAGGTGAGAATACTTTGGTATTCTTGAAGCACCGTTGGATCTATCCTGTGATGTGGTTCGTAGGAATTTGGTGAAGGAGTTGACCCAACTTAAACAGTCTGGTCTGTTGAGGCTTTCTAATACAATCTTCATGAAGTTGCTCAAGCAAGTCTTCCAGCGTGCACTTAAAGCACATTATGTTTTCTGTTTTTAAATAGTTCCCATGGTATTTTGTAAGCCTGAATTCCAGGAATTTGAGCTTGAAATATCCTAGTTCTTCATATTCCTGGTTTTCATAGATCTGAATCCAGACTGAAATGTTTCTGAAGTTAACTAAACTTCTAGAGAACGTAACATTGTTGGAAGGGCATAATACGCTACAGAGAAAATGTAAGACTGTGTTTTGGTTTTTTTAGGATTGGTGGTGGAGAGTTGTTTGAGTACTACCATGTGGATTTTTGTCCACTGCTATGTACCTAAGTTGAGTATGTTTGGTACTTACAAATACTATAAGCCAAACCGAAACCAGAAGAGTCTACATGAACTAATAAAATAACAGTATCTAGGAAACTTTCATCATCCAAGACCTCTAATACTGTCAATGGAAAGACTACTGTTGATCACAGTAGGTTTTTATTATTTGGATTAAAGAATTTTCCAAATTTTTCTATTTGATAAACAGTTGCTGTGGTTTTATATGTCATAATAGAATTCCAGGATATCATGCTAATATTCTACATAGAGTAATGATCTCCTTGGCTTTTGTTTAATACTTCTGAAAATTTATATTTTTAACATCTTTATTTTATTCTCAGTATTTTTATAGGTTGTTTGCTCACCTTTAATGAAATACACTTTGTTATGCATTCAACCTAAATGATTATTCAAACAGATGTACGTAATTATAAGTGAGAGCAAACAGCTGCATTTTGTTATTTTCTGACTCCTTTGGTTTCCTCAAGTATAAGCTTTCTGTTGCATATAATTGAGTGAGTGTTGATTTTAGTACAGAAAGACATTAAAGTTTATTCACTATAGATTGCCTGTACTTTTAGTATAATTAACATTAAATTATGTTCCCTAAATTTTGTAAGAGCCAAACTTTAACATTGACAACAGCTTCTGTTATTATTGCTTCTTGCCTAAAAAACCCCCCAGTTTGTCCAATGTATATGATATGTAAATACCCACACATTGCAGTATATTAAATGAAACATGATATTGCAATATACTTTCTGCTACGTACCATCTTGAAAAAAAACAACCAACCAACCCAGACCTATATAATATGCCCATCATCTACTGATAAAATTACCAGTTTATCTATTTCATTTCAGTTGTAGTTGTAGAAACATCTCAAAGGTAGGGAAATAATTAGTGGGAAAAGAAGTATTTTGGACAGAATATGTAAAACTCTATAATGATTTTTGGGCCTCGGGGAGTGATCAGGAGTCCAGGAAAGTACATCAGTGTAAAAAGAAAAAGTGTTAGGGCATGGAAAGCAATTAGGAACTTGGATACAAATGTTGCAGCCTGGGGAAGAACATTTGTCTTTCATGGTGGATTAAAACAGCTTCAGCCATTCACATACTTCCATGTTGTGTTTGTGAATGTGGAAACTGATTGCATATCACAAACAAAACATACTGTGTTACTGAAATTAAATATTTATGGTAGTTAGAAACAATAATAATAATAATACAAAGTAAAATATAAAATGTGAGGTTTCTTATAGTTGTTTTTGAGTGCCTTCTAATTTTTTTCTCCTGTATCTACATTGCAAGAGTACACTCTCCTTTGTTACATTTACTCTGCAGGTAAAATAAGTCTTCCTTTTACAGTATTATCTATTTAGAAAATATCACTAATCATGAAAGCAAAAATTAAATGTGTATTGTCAGCTTGCTTGATTTCTTTTTTGGGTTTTTTTGTGGCTAATTGTAAAGTGCTTTATAAATATCAGTGAGTGAATTGTGGGCATCTGTGCCTACCAATTGACATACTTTGCAGAGTTTATTCAACTTCTTAAAAGAATTACTTTTTTTTTTTAATTAATAAAATCTGCATAAACCTGTGTCCTACAATTGAAAAGAACGCACAAAATTTTATTAAAGAAGTAGCATTAAGTTGCTTTAAACTATATGCTTTAAGCTGTATTCCTAAATATCCCATATTGTTCTGAGGGAGTGTCTGAACAAACAAAACAGATTTCAAAAGATATTTCCTGATTTGTTAGACAGTGAATATAACAGTACAGTTCAAAGAACTCAGGTAACTCAAGTTTTGCTGTATTTCTAAGTATCATGACCACTAGTCTAAAAAATCTGCTACTAATAAAAAATTACAGCATTCTGAACTGATTTGCAGTGCAGAAATCTTACAGTCTGCTTCCTGAAATTTTGGTGTGTTATTTTGGCTTGAAACACCAAAATCGATAATCGGTTTTAGAAACCATGACCATGCCTAAAATTCAGAAAAAACCCAAGAGGCTTCAAGGTTCACAATACAGTTGGGGTTTAGGCAGAATTTTTTAGTGACTTATATCTTGCTCAATTTAGTAAAGCTTCTGAAATTTGGAATTAAATGTATATTCTAAATAAAAATGAGAAGACTGTCTTAAAGTGTAAATAAATCCTTAATTTATTACAGCATTTTGAGTGCAGTTGAGTCTAAACATAGCTGAAGTTATTTACTAGCAATACTACTATTTTGTTGTATTTTAAAAAGATGAATTAATTATTTTAAGAGCCTAAAGAAACTACAGACTGGTATGGGGAATGTGATCACTTCTCCTTATATTTTGTTGTGTCATTTTGTTTTAACTTCTGCCATTAGAGCATGCTAATATACAATAAATTGAGAAGACTGCATTTGGTATTTGGTGACCATTTCTGCAGATTTAGGAGTAATGGCAATCTTTAAGACCCTTAACTAAGACACTGAGACTTTTTCTGCAATATTTCTCAGTGTTTTTGTGATCTAAAGTAGAGAAAATATTAAAAAATAGGAGGCATTAGAAATACTGTAGTACTTGGGTAATAAAAACACTTTTCTTCTGAAGTAAAGTTAAAAATGTACTGATGTGTCAGTATGGTGCTATCTAGCTTAAGATTCATCTCAGCTGCCTTTAGTCATCTAAAGCTTACAGATCTAACCCAAGTTCTTCAATGGAAGGAGGTGGACACTTCTGAAAAGGCTATTTTTCTCACCTTGAGAAACACATGAAGGAATTCCAAAGCCACTTATCATTTGATGTTGGAGCTGTTTTCAGGACCCCAAGTTCTTTCCCAGGGTCTACACCCTCCTGCCCACGTGCCCTGAGGTCCGGTAGCCAGACTCTGGCCAGCTCCGACATGGGTACAGCTGTCTATAAGCTGGCATAGCTGGCTTGGGTGAGGCAGTGTGAAAACAGCTGTGTTGTGAGACAGAGCTGTGAGCTCAAACCCTTGCCCTCGGTCTTTTCCTAAGATATGTTGTAGGTAGGACTGTGCCTAAGCCTTTACTTTGCTGATCCTGACCTCACCTTGCTGACTTGATGTTAGGCATGCCTCATCACTATGGATTTGTCTAGTGATCACAGGACTGTGATTTTTACCCTGAATCCTTGCAATTTAGGATCATGATATACAAATGTCTATTTGATGAATATCTTCTTATCTACAATTCTGTACTTGATTAATGGATATGAAAATAGTTGGTTTCTATTCAAATTTAATTTGCCCTCCTGTCTTTATTACAAAGCTTTATGATTGTACACTATAACAGGTTTTTTTAATACTAACAGACTAATGTTAGTGTTGAGGTTAGTGTCAAAAAACCACCTGGGATTTGCAAGATACAGATCTTTACTTCAAGTTCACCATTTTTTTTCATGTTCTTAAAGGAACGAATAAATTATAAAGTGCTTTCTGGAACTTAAGCACTGCCATACAACTTTATGTAGCCATGGAAAGCTTGCAACCACAGATCCTTAATATCTTTTTTCATTCAATGCAATTGTTCTCTCTTACACTGCAGGATAAAGGATGGATGTCTAGTATGGTTATCTTCCCTTATGAGGGCGCTGTGTAGCAGGGTGCTTTCTTTTCTCTCTATTGTGTATCTATCTAAGGGAGGAGGAGGCCTGTTCCTGTTAATTAGCAAGAACAGACAATACTTTCTATATACTGTAACTTAACAGAAAGAGTTCATTTCATGTGAATGCTTTTTTTTAAAAAAAAAAAAAAAGTGTTTCAGCTACTTTCAGCTATGTCAGGGTCTCTGCCAAAGTTGCTATAGAGGAACAAGGCTTTGAAATGCTCTAAGAATTCTGGTACTGCTTTTAATAAATGAAAATAGCTATCACTAATGCATTAGTGCATTATAGGACTTTCAAATCACTGCACCCAGACTGTGATGAATCACAGTATGAAGTGGGGATAAATGTGCTGAAAAACACAGTGAGAGTCTGTTTGCTCCTGCCATGTTAACTTCAACTGAAAATAGTATTTTAGAAACATAGAAGTTCTTACCTTAATTTTCAAGATATATTATTGAAAGGGGGTTGTAAGTCACCTAATTTAAAGCTTCATTGTAGTGAGCAAGTGTCCTCTCATACTGTTCATAAATTGATCAAATTCCCTTTATAGCTTTAATCCTGAAACCTTTGTATTATATATACATGTTTAAAATACCTTTCCAGCTATAGATTAACTGTATGTACTACATATGTTTGTGGTCACAATATAGCAACAAGAGTGCTAGGAATTAATTCCTTTAGGTTGCAAGAGCAATCAGCAAAGAGAGAAACTATGGAGGATGCTTCCCTGTTTGTGCTGGAATACCTTTCAAGTTCATGGCAAACTCCATAGAAACAGAACTGTGATATATTTTCTCCTTCATTCTAAGTCATTCATCAGAAGAGATCTGATTGATGCTGATTTGCACATATTGAAACAAGTTCTCATATGGACAGCACACTTTATTTTGGACACTTGTGAAAACAACTTTGCATGCAGAACACACTGCACCTTTACACGGAGCTGATTTTTCTGATATTAGAAGCCTGGATAAATACTTAAAGTAGTAATTAAGTGTCATGATTGATAAATGACCGGTAGCTTTGCATCATCTATTGATATTGCATACTACAGTACAGAAACATTCATATTGATTTCACTATGTCATGTTAGTGATCAGACCCTAAAAAAATAATTGTTCTATCCACAATAACTAATAAAAATTACAAATTCACAGTGGAATGTATTTCCTACATCCTTGAGTATAACTGATTGTCTTCCTATATCCCTGATTATTTAATAGAGGAAAGCCATTTACTGAATTTGCCAAAGTAATTTATTAAAAGCAGCCAAACTGCGTTTTTGTAGGAATGCTGTCTCAATAATAATGTGGAGAGATCTGTACTAGCCCTAAGTCTATGTCCATGAAACAAAATATTCCACACTGAGCATATAAAACTGACTTGATTTTCTAGCTTAACTTGGACAAATTTTTTATTTGGGGACCAATTCTTTCTAAACACAGAAAGTTAATATAATGAATTGTTTTCTGGGTGACATTAAAAGCAGTTCCGTTTTTCTTGGCTTAATCATTATTGGTTATACAAAAAGCAATGATAAGAAAGAAAAATAAAATCACTTTAGAAATTACTGGACTTTAGATTATCAAAACCAATGATAACGCAAACACATCCTTCTCAAACCAAAGGAAGGAAAAAAAAGAAGCTGAAAAGGAATTAAGAATATGAGACCATTGTAAGGAATATGAATGTTGTAGATTACCCTGGGTTTTACCACTCTATAAAACTGATTTTCATCTCCCTATCTGTAAGGATTTCAGAAAAAAAAATCCTGAAAAGACTCCTGAGTTGTTTCTTTACTCTGAAGAATATAAAAATCCCTCAGAATGGGGTTGTACCCTTTTCCCAAAACCATACATTACACTTCCATCAGAAAAGTTAGACATCTGGTGTGCAAAATGTTCTTTCCTACTTAACCTGCCAACCGTGGCCCATACTTGTAGAAACTACTTGATTATGATGTCAAAGCAAAGGCACTTTGATGTAAAGAACATGCAATTTAGGATCTCCTTTTTCATTTTGCAAGATCTCCTGCCAACTCAAAAAAAAATTTCCCTCTTTCAAAAAGATTTGCTAATACTAGAAATATGACATCTTGTAGCAACTCATTTTCCCTGTTAATGCAAATGAGATCTCTTCCCAGGATATTTATGATGCCGTTGTTAGCTAAACATCGGTGTGACCAAAAGTACATGAGCTATTTTAGGTGCTGAAAGAGGGACTGAGGGCAGAGAGATTTATTGCAGATTCAAAGGTAGAAGCCCAGGAAATTACTTCAGAATAGATGAAATAGATACTAAGTACAGCCAGTTCTTGTTTCAAACATCAATTAGAGATTTAATGTTTTCCCTAGAGATTGAAGTAGCTTTATTTTGGGTGCATTGATCTACTGCAACTGTATACAATTAACTAATAGGTAATGAGTAAACAGTTAAATGTAGGTATCTTTTACAATTTGTTCTATCTTCAGCAAGTAAATAGGAAATGGGTAAACATGGCCTGTTAATTTAATCTTTAGATTAGTAAACATAACATAAAATTTAACACAAAGTAATATTTAGGTTTGAATGTTTAATATTTAGATTTCTAGTTTTTGTAATTTAGTCAAGGAGAAATAAATATGCTGGAACAAAAATAAATACACCAAAAATGTGGACTAAGAAGTCATGAAAATGCTTTTGAAAAATTACAGTAAATTTTCCTAATGTTATAATTTTAAAGGTTATGATTGCCATAGAAAGTTAAGCTTCATTACACAAAATTGTAATTTTTACCATGTGTGGGTCTTTTGGTTTTCAGCATAGAAATAAAATTCACACAAGTATCATTCAGCACTTTAGAATCAAATGAAAAATATGTATGTCAGGCAGTTATATCTCTTTAGCTACTTATGACTGTAACTAAGAATTTCTATGTTTTAGAATTTGAGATAAAAGATTTGTAGTAGACATGTTGGATTTTTTCTTTAAAAATACTTTGTCACTGTGTTAATACAATATTCATGTTTTAAATTTGTTTTAAACTTAATGTAATTGAAGTTCTCTAATAAAATACATGTATGAATGTGTGTACGCTCTCTGAACTATTATTTTTTAAAAAATATAAAGCAACTTACTGGCTTATTGGTCTGGCCTCTTAGTTGCACATTGCTAAGAAGCCATTAGCACATATCTAAGTTTCTTATCTATATGTTCATGCAGTTATAGTCAGCTCATATATGTAGCTGACGATTAAAATGATCCTAAATGGGAAATTATTGTGTATAGATGAAAAA
>VYZW01016320.1:39805-67260 GCA_013401315.1 Balaeniceps rex | reverse complement strand
TTGCTACATTGCTTATTGTGTTTTTATGCTGTTTTATACTTTTTTATGAGTTATGATAGCAGCAATTAAGTTGTTTGTATTTTGCTTATCTAAAATAAATGCTTTTATCTTGCTATAGAATAAACACATTTCAGTAAAATCGATGGGCATACATTTTTTGATACAAAACCCAGAAATGTTTCCTTAGGGAAACACTTCCTTGGAAAATTTATTTAACTTTTTGGATTTTTATTTTATCAAACATGCTGGGTAAATAGGTACCGATCAGAACTGAGTGTGCTATCAGCTCTTGTATCCATAAAGACGCGCTGCTGAAGAGTCGCGTACAACTTCTCTGAAGTTTCTGCGCCTTACTTCAGAGAGAGAAAGCAGGTGGTAGAGTTACAAAGCATTTGTGGTACCCTGCATTACATTTATCTACAGGAACAGGACAGCAAACCTGTCTCTCAGCAGTAGTGTTCAGAGATGCAAATAAGCACAAATCGTGGTTTTCTTTGTATCTTTGAGTTTCAGATGCAAACGCAGCTACTGCCACGGGCTTCCCATCTATAAGCCCCTAACTCTGACTGATCCCGAGTTGTCTGACATATTTTATCATAAAAGTAGGACATGATAGAGGAGGGGTGGAGAGGGCAGGTATTTCGTATGAAGGATGTGGAAACATTCTCATCCAATGTGTCGTCAGGATATTAGTGCTGTTTATACATTTTTACTCTTGACAGAGAGGAGAAATCCTTTATTTTCTTCTTTCCCTTCTTTGTCTGCAATAGCTGTACTGCGAGTGCAGTCTGACCACTATCCCCAGTTGTCTTGCATGATTAATTACAGCATCTGTCCTGTCAGAAGCTATAATGAAGAGGTCTTGATAAAAATTGCAAATTACCACTGGCAACAATCTTAAACTGCTTATGATAAAATGAAAATTAAAAACAGCAAGTGTCAAACCTGAGCAGAATCCTAATCCTGTTTGAGGCGGTGTCCATGGCTACCACGCGCAGGCCACAACCAAAAAATAATGGAATATAGATCCCCAAAAAGTTGCAGCCAGACTTGAGGGAAGAGGTACTACACTGTGTGAGTTTATTAATAATGAATTCACCTTTCAATATTTCATCGTCCTCAGGTACTCTGTTTATTATGTAGAAATATTGAACAGCAAGAGATTCTAATTACAAATTTATAGATTTCTTGGAGCAGAAAAAATCATGTATAAATTGAAGCTTTTCATAATAGGTGTTAGTTGACAGCTACCCATGCTCATAATAGCCTTAGTATGACATCTAATAGTGTCTGGGATGGCGGATGTTTATTCCAAGTGCGAGGAAGCCTGCCTGCATTAGAAATGACACGGCAGAGGCTGCTTGGGAGAGATTTTTGTGTGTGTCAGTTTTAACCAATGTTACATAACAAAGGGAACCATTTTATAGTCGTTTTGAAACCTTTAGACAAATGTCTTCAGAAATAATTGCTAAACTGCATGTGACAGTAATTGCGTATTAGTTCTATAATTGTCATTTTGAAGACCTATGAAGTATCGTTGGAAAAATGTCACTAGTGATAAGAGTTAATTACAACTGAAGTCTGTTTTCAACTATTTGCAGCGAGAAGCAGGTGTTATTACACTCATTAAATGATTTCATAAATCCTGGGTTTTATCACATTTGATTAAGAGCTGCTGAACTACTGATGGTCAATTCCGGGAAAAATAATTTTAATTACTGCAGCTAAAAAAAATTAATCATCAAGCAGGACTGTACATTTTAAATATCAAAATTTGAATCTTGAAAAACTAGAGCATCCCCCTGCTTGCTACAAAATTATATTTTACATTACCCACAATAGCATATTGCAGAACATCTTGTGTTTCAAACTGTGCAAGTTGGTGTTCATATTCCCAAAGTCTAAGTGAATAACTTTGCTATCATAGGTCATAAATAAAACTGTTAATTTAAATCACTTAATATGCAATTTATGCTGGAAAAATGCAGTATCCGTATGATTTCAGTGTCGTGCACAGTTTAAAGAATGTTTTCCTTCATATCGTTTACAAGCACTTAACTGCTCCCTTCTTTTCCCAAGGTTTCAGATGCTTTATCACCCTGGTTAACCACATTCTACTTTCACATTAACCCAGGTTGACACATGATGAAAGAACATAAGGAGGTTTAATTTTTAGCTGACACAGGGTCATTAGTTTCTAACTTGGAGAACAAAGGCTTTAAATACCTCTATGCAACATAATCTCAATTTTATATTATCACCTGACCATTGTGGTTTGCAGGACAGATGGATTAAATATCTCAAGTTTAACCAGAAGTCTTGCACTGACTCTTTTCAATGGGGATTGGCTATTTGAATGGCTCCTTTTCCATTTCGCACTTCATGGAGTATTTTGCAGCACTGGACTTCATTCTAACCTTTCCCTCCCCCCTTTGTTTGGCTTTTGTTTTGCAACAGCTGTTATTATCGTTTTTGGTCAGCTGTGATTGCTAGAGGCAAAATAGGACCAGATGGTGTTTTGCTATGCATGAATGGCGAGTTAGAGGAGTTTAGATTGAATAGGCCAAGTTTGAATGGTGTCTATGCACCACCTGCCCTCTTCAGCAGCAGCATACACATCATAGGAGCATGATCTGTCTCAGACCTACTAGAATTGGATGGGAATGGAGAGAGCCTCGTTGGATTTTCTCCATATTTATTGATCTTCCATGCACTAACAGCATAATGCAGTACACAGTCAATTTGAGTTAATTGGATATGACACAGCATGTACATGTAATCTATCACTGTAGTCTCCTGGTACACTTTAGGTTTTGCTGCCACAAGAACATGCAGTATTAGCCTGCATTAATAGGCTAAGTGGGTGGAAGTGAGACAGGATCATTGTAGGGCTTGATTTAACAAAATATACTGTAGTTTTAAAATGATACCCTCAAAACTGCCAGGGATGCAGTTAAATATGAACATTTCGGATTTGATAGACTGGACTGAGTATTTTGGCACAGAACAAAATACACCTCATTCCCATACTTTTCTGAGAGGTTTGCCAGTGAAATTTAAATGAACAGTTGACTAAAAGTAGGGAGCAGCATCAGTAGTGAGGAGCCGGTGGCGCTCAGAAAGGGGCATCTGTTTATGTGGAGGAATCTACTTTGTAGCCGAAGGGATAGTACATTAAGCAAATTCTGATTACCAGCCCCTGAACCACAGAAATTAAAACGAGGCATCTAAATTGGGTTTAGAGTAGCAAAGGGCTGCTTTGGTATCCTAAAACTGGGCATAGAGGTAGAATTTAAATGTTACAGAAATTTAAGGTCTGTTGTATCCTCCGTTAAGGTTGACTGAAAGACATCGGGTATGCAAGAGTTGTGTCTGGACATTACGGAATAAAATGCGTATGTTGCAAATAATGAATAAAATACATAACAATAATATATAATACATAAATTACTTGAATTGTTACAGCAATTGGATGTTTAAAAGCCTACTTACATATGTAACTGGGGGTTGCGATCATGCTCTGCCTAAGTTGGCAGGAGCTGCTCACTCGGAGTCTTTGTCTGTGGTGTCAGGTAGCCGAGTGAGCTACTTTATTATGAAAATTGCATTCAACTGAAAAAATGCTAAATATTTTCAAGTGCCTGTGGGAAAAGCTAGGTTTGTATTAAAGGATTTGGTTCTTAAAGTCACCAAGAAGTTAATGCTTCTCAGGTGCATCCGAGGGAGAGAATTTTCAATTATAATACTAAAATCTTTCAGAAGAGAATGTATTGCTTTGAATGAGCTGTTCTGACACTTCAATAGGCTATGCTGGAGATTTATAATGTACTCTGTTTACCTCAGTTAAAAAGTAGAAGTGGTGTTTTAAATAGTGGGTTTTGTCCACGTTCTTGGAACATTAACATCTTCAGCCCCTACCCAAACCAAAGTAGTGCAGAGTTTTCTTACAAGGTTTGAAATGAAATTTATTTTAATCTTCTAGATAAAAAAAGTTGAATGGATGATTATACTTGATGTGGTGTAGTTATACGGGCACTTCCTACAGGTATCATTTATTCTCCTTCCCCTCTGGGAATATCTTTATTGATACAGCCACCTTTGGTCTGTTATTTTCTCCAAACTGAAGTTGTTACATTACTTTAACTCTGCTGCTCTAATTGAAACAGAAAGGCTTTGATCCAGCGAATCACTTAAAATGAGTGGATAATTCATGTATGTAAGTAGTAATTTCATTAAAGTGACTACTCATATGCTCCATTTTACAGTTGCTCGAGTGCTTTCATAGATCAGGGGTCTAATTGCAAAACGTTGTATTTGTTTTCCAAACAATTCCAAGTAGCAGTGGTAAGAATAATCAGAACCTAAAAGTAACATACCTAACTTACATTTTCTGCATTTTCTTTTATTAAATTCTATTCCAAAGAAGTCACAGGTCTGATATTCAAGTATAGGTATCTAACCTTTGTGCTGGTTCAGTGACTGTGCATCATCATAAATGTGTAAAGAATTAACCACCTGACTGGTGATTTGTATACTCACTCATTTAGATGCGTTTCTACTGTGCACAGGTCTGAAAATCTGTACCTGGATCAGCAGTCACAGCTCTTGACTGAGCAGATGCCTTGACCAAATATTTGTATTTACAAAACAGAGAGTAAATGCAGGCAAACAAAGCACCATTATACCTACTGGCAATATTTGTGAAACCTAAAGGGTATACTTACTGCAGGCTGCTTTATTTTTAATGCTATATCCCATAGTGTACTGATAACAAACATATACGTTGCATTAGCATAAAGTACATAAATAATAAATCCCATGTGTTACACTTTTCTCACTGGTGGTTATAGGTGCTTAATTTTGGAATTGGTTTTGGTGTTCCACGAATCATGAGAATTGACCATACAGCATGGATATTTAAAAAATAAGTAGCTTTACCATTGCTTCATTTCTTTCCTGTTCCTAATTTTGGAAGTGCTGAAAATCATAGGTCACTTTTGAAAATTCTGCTGCATCAGCTCTTGATCAGGGATTCTCACTGCTGCACCAATGTATGTATGTATGTATGTGTGTATATGTAAGTATAGATCGGTAGTAGCAAGCAATCCATGTATGTGCTCCAGTCTTGCACGAAAGTGCCCTAAGCATGGGGTAGTGAGCGTTTTGCTATTGGCTTCAGTGATACGGGGCCAAACGGCTGTGGAGCTGCACTGTGGCATCAACTGAATCATATTCCCTGTTCTTCCCAGCTTCTTCTCACTTTTCCTGTTGTCCCTTTCTGCATTTCTCTCTGCTCTGCTAATCACAGTAGCAGCCAGGGCTTACTTGCCCCATGCCAGCTCTTGCACCCTGCTCCTACCTGCTCACCACCTATGGAAAGCTCCTCCTGAAGAGCTTCTCGTATTCCAGACCCCCTTCTTGTTCCTCCTATACCTGATGATCACAAGGAAATGAATAAATAGTCCACATACATGATGCATATTTCTTTAAATAAAGAGATGTCCAGATGTGTGCACTTGATTTTATGTGGAAAATGTCTAAAATACATGTAAAAATGAGGCATGCATTTGGGGACTTTTTGGTTAATATTCTAGGTGCTTTGCAGCGTGGGCTGCCGAAGGATTTGGTTACTGCTTAGCATACTGTGGCACTGGTAGAATACAGATGAAGCTAGTGATAATTATCATCCTTGTATAAACAGACTTTTTCTCTTACAATATTGCGGCAGATAAATCTATAAATGTTTTGGTCATTTACAGCAGATAGCATATTATGGCAGATCCTGAGCTCCTGGTGGAATACACATCATTCCAAATGTCAATCTGGAGATACTCGTGTTTCTATAAGGAATGAGCAGCCTTTCTTTTTTTCTTCCATTTTTTTTTATCCCAATGCAAATGAAATCCTTACCCTTCACTTCAGAAAATGGCCAGAGCTTGCTAGCAGACTTGGACAAATTAAACATCTTTGAACAAAAATAGTAATAAAATGTAATATTCTCATATTCACTTCTGTTGAAGTCTGCTGAAGCTGTACTTGGCTTTAAACCCAAGGCTGAGTTTGTTCTGATTATTTATTTCCATTTTCAAAGCTGCTGATCAGCAAAAATTAATTGATACATGATTCTGCATCTCTGCCAGTTCAGCTGCACAACAGGCAGATCCCCGCTGGGAATCTGCACCAGGCCTGGTGCCCGCAGCGCAGCTGATGGACACGGCAGGCAGTGGGTGCGAGTCCATCAGCATGGGCTCCATTCTCATCTGATTTTACATTATTTTAGTGTTAAAAGTCAATGCAAGATGTAACTGCTAATTTCAAAGGGAGGAGGATCAGCCAGTCATGGACCAGTGCATCTTCGTGGCCCTGTTGCGATCGGTTCTGTAACTGCAGTCACTTTAGCAGGGCAGGAGATCGCTCCTATGCCATTAGGCCAAATTCTTCGCATAAGCAACTCCACTGAGGCCTGGACCTATTAAAAATTAAAACCAACTTTGCAGTGTACTCAGAGCTAAATAAGAGGTCATGAAGCCAGTAGAATTAATCCCAGTGATTACAGGGGACTTTGGGCCAGGGCTTAGCTGAAGATGAGCACAAAAATGCAGCCATTATAAGCATGCTCGTAATTTTTTCAAATGATGTAGGAATAATTCTTGCAGAAAGAGAGAAAATTTGAAGGAGAGGGAGGAACAGCAATTTTCCTCCTGAATTGAGAAAATGAAAACTGTTGGGTATGTGTTGCTATCACAGCAAAGTGTTTCTATCTAGGCTCAATGCTTCAGCACGTAAACAACTTCCACTGAAATCTGCAAAGTGACTGTGCAGAGCATCTGGGAAAATATTCGTGATTTAAATGCATTAAGCAAAATGATAATGTTATTTGACTTTGGTTAATCAATAACAGAAGAGAAACGTAACACTTTAGTTTGATTAACCTTCTGCCATACAACACAAAGTCAATGAAATCAGAAATATTTTGTTCTTTTTTTAAATTTGCATAAATTATAGTGGGGTTTCATTTCTGGGAGTGTGGGGTTTTTTTTCCCTATCGTTATCTGTATATTTTATCTGAAGTTTGTTTGTTGCTTTAGAACAACATATTTGTCCACTGTAGACAAAATACACACTTTGTTCAACTCCTTACTTGAGGTCAAATTCTCTTGAGGAGAACAAGCGTGGGTTGTGTAGCTGTCAAAAGAGGGTTTAGTGCTTGACCCTAAGAAGCATTCAAAGCCCAGATCTCTCTTTTTTTATTGCTTTTCATTTTCATTGTTTGTACTTTATACTTAAGAAGGGGCCTCTGTACAGGGGAAAGCCCCTGCTTTGGTATTCACAACTAGCAGCCTTCTACTGAAACACCTCAAAAGCTTTTCACGGCAAGAATTTGGAAACCACTGCTCTGTGTCAACTGCTGGTGCATAATCATACCTGCACATGGAGGGGTTGGGCAGGATGCGGTGGTACACGCGCTGGACGGAGCCCAGGGAGGGCTGGATGGAGGTGAAGTCAGGGATTCAGGGCATGTGCATAAACGGTCTTGCAATAAACAAAAAGTACTCGAGGTATGTAAGCTTGGATGCAATGAAGCAGGAGTGTGATTCCAAAAGGGTAAGTTGCTGAATTAATGTGGTTTAGAGGAAGATACAGACAATAGCTGTTTAACTGGATGCTCACTGAAAAGTTGATGATAGAGTTTTATATATCTGTGCTCAAACAAAAGTTGTGTCTTACGTTCTCTACAGATGGTGTTTATATAGTGTACACAAACTCAGTGTTAGAGATAGCCATAAAAAAGCCCGAGATTTTGTATAATTATTCACAATTACTGTTGTGTAATTGGAAAGTGTAAGTATTATATTACATTTTATTTTATAGAACTACAGTGCAATTATACTTGGTAATAGCTGTTAACAGTATGAGGTGCCTTATTTGTAAAAAATGCAAAATACCTGTAGTATTCCTAACTGAACACGTGTTTCGGCTAACATACAAATGTAGTAAAGGTGGATTTCAAGTCCTTTCTGTCCCGGTTGGCAAGACTGTTGGCCTTATCTTTTTTATCTCGGGTAGTAACTCACAGTTCTCCAGGGCCATTCCAAGGGGGCTGGGAGCACAAGAGGACCAAACAAACAGATGGACTGAGATAACACGAACCTGAGCAGCAGGGGAAGGTCACCTCTTTCTTTGGAGAGTTACACAATTCTTGCATGAGCCTGTCTGTGGCAGGGCCATGGCTCTCATGTGGGGTAATTTTGGGTGCTGCCAGGTGGGAGGGCGGGGACTGCATGAGCCCTCCCCTCTGCTGGTAAAGGCATGAAATGGAAGTAATCCTAGGAAAAGGAAATGACTAGATATTTTTTCATCTACATATCTTGGATAGACTACATATACTATGTATTCTGGGATAATTTACACCCTTAAGAAACCCTAACAAGGAGCAGTTGCTGCCCTACTCGGAGCAGAGACTACAAATAAGCATTTGTATGGGGAAAGCATGATTTTAATTACACAGATCTCCAGCCAACATCTGGGAGCCAAGGAAATGCAAGGGTACATGTGCACTCTGTATCAGCATCATCTGGTTCAGTAAACCAGAAGCATTTCACATGGTACTGTCTCGACAGAGAACACAGGCAAATGAATAAGTCAAGAAACCATACAAAGAAGAAATAAAAGAGCTTTCAGGTTCTTTGAAAGTACCAAAAAATGAAACTTTTTTTCCTCTCAAAATTATGGACTGCACGAGCTTTTGCGTGCAGTAAAAATTCCTCCAGAATTGTATTGTTGCTCCTAATATTCGACTGGGAATAACATGACAGACTTGCAGAATCCCTGCAGGGTGCAGTGCAGACGTAGGCACTACCCAAGCTACATTCTTGAGGGCAAATGTTACTTTCTGTTTGTTACCACTGGATCAGTACTCTCATTTTTATGCAGACTTGAGGCCATATCATTAGCCTCTGAAGCCTGTTCTCAACAGCTGGCCAGTCCCAGCCAGGCAACGTTGATTGTAAAGTGACTTTCAGGACCATCACAGGAAGTCCCTGAGACATGAGGGAACCTTCCCTGCAAGACAGGGTGCATGGGCTTGTGCTGGCCCTGCTGTGGGTTAAGGGCATTTTGACTGCTGGCTGCATCAGGCTTCAGGAAATAGGAAGGTGCTCTGAGACCCGCTTTGCAGGTCTCCTCTGAGCACTTACCTGGGAGGTCATTTCAAGCTCTCTGTCCTGCTGATTAAAGGTGCTCCTGTAGGTGCTGCCTGAGCAGGGCGTTGTAGGAAAGAAAAACTTGCCTGGATTGGGTCCACTGTGCTAGTGCTTGAGGGTGCAGGTGGCCTCCAAGGAACTGCTGGCGAGGAGGGGCCCTGCTGTGGCCGCCGCGCTGGCTCAGCCACAGGCACTGCCGGCAGCCCCGACGGAGGCTGTCTGCAAAACACCAGAAAGCATGCAAGCTGGGAAACGTGCAGCAGCGTCAGTAGATAAGCAGAAAGAAACAAGTGAGAGTCGGTGTTTTTTTTTGCCTTCAAACACCTTCACTAGAGGATCCAGAGCTACAGCCAATACGAATTTATTGGAAAGGACTAGCTTAGTGCACATGCAGAAGATGTTATGTCTCCCTTGTAAGATTAAAAGGAGGGACAGGAGAGAGATGATTTCCAGCCTGTAATCCTGCACTTTTGATTGTTTGATGTTTTTCTTTTTCTGTTGCAAAGCATTAGCTGTTTATATTGCAACGTTTTGGGGTCAAGGATGGTTTGTTCTTGGGATGGTAGATACTGTAAGGTGGCACTAATCTGTCCAGTGGCCGCTGTATGCTACTGAAAAATAATTGGTAACAGGGCGATGAGAAGAAAGGTGGGACTCGGTGTAATTGATTGGAAATGCCTACAAAAGGAAAACAGTTGCAGGAGGTTCACTGCCGTCCTCCCTGTTGGTGCAGTTTGGTT
Organism: Balaeniceps rex; assembly: GCA_013401315.1. Lineage (NCBI taxonomy): Eukaryota > Metazoa > Chordata > Aves > Pelecaniformes > Balaenicipitidae > Balaeniceps > Balaeniceps rex. The sequence goes on along the minus strand of VYZW01016320.1, from coordinate 57,317 downwards.
AGTGAGAAGAAGAGTGTTACTAAATGCAGGTTCGTCCGGTTGATTTTGTGATGGATGTTGGGATTGGGATTGAGTATGGGGCACTGACCTCTGTGGGCTGGCCTAATTGTATTTCAGCTCTTACTGTATAGTGCAAAAGCATGTGTTCAAGCCTATTGATATTCAGGTGGTACTGATTCAGCATGTGCTTAGATGTAAAAATCTGCTTAAATTTCAAAGATTTTAATTACAGAAAAATTATAAACACTAATGAAAGCCCTGATCAAATCAAACCAGTCTAAGTCTCCCACAGGCACCAACAGCCTCTGTCGCCCTTTGAACCTGGAGATAAGCTAATGGTATCTGTGGCCTGCTAAGAGACCGTTTCTGCTTGCCAGCATCCTGACTCTACCTTGTTCCTCTTGGATTCAATGACTCTTAAGCACATGCTTAAAGTTAAGCTCCTTATGAAGTACGTTCCTGAGCAGGAAACATAATTAAGATTTAAGAACAGTAGAAAAGCCTGTAACTGCTCATAATCCATCTCATCTTTCTCCAGGCCTTGGAAATAGAAATAATGAGAATTCCCAAAGGATTTCTATTTTACTTTTATTTTAGTTTTTGGTTCTGCTAAGGATTTCATTCTATGAAAGTAAAGTGAGAAGAAAAGTTTGTTAAGGAGGTTTTTGTTAAAACCAAAGCAGCAGATTAAATAGGTGACTCCATGAAAAGCTGAACCAGGTCACTATTATTCTTGGTGATCAATTAAAGTCTGGGATGTTTAAGTGCTGATAACTGTGCCTGTTTCTTTAAAACATCCTCCTGGGTTTCCTATGTGGAAAAGCACAGGGTGAGTGGCTGATTGTCTGCAGCTTAGGGCAAATATTGCTGTGGCTGAGATTTGCTGGTCAGGTATTGAAAGAAACTGAGTCCTTGAAGCAGAGTAGGTAGATGATTCCTCTGTGAATTAAACAGATTCATTAACCCATTACAGTATCATACACAGCATTTCCATCCCATGGTTTTAGTTTAGTGCCAGTGGGGTTTTAGCCATCACCTGTTGAAATCAACTGTAAAGCTCACAATGGCTTTGGTGCTACTGGACCAAGTCTTGACAGAGCAGCTTCAATACTTTTATTAAGTAAAAGAGTTATTCTGACTCAGAGCTGTGCTGTAAGCAAGGTGAAGGCCGTTTTGACTCAGAGCCCAGTGCAGCCCTGTTTAGCTTTGCAGCCCTGCATGAATCATTGTGAGCAATATTGAGCTTGGGGAAAGAATTGGGGATGCATTTGGTGGTGAAAGAGTTGATATTGTTTCCCCTTGAAATATGGTTTGATTCACATATTTGTGAGTGCGGTGTCTTGCCTTCCACACCTAGGCAATTAAGCAGCTAGTCATTACAAAAACAGATGCTGTCTCCACCGTCCTGATATTTGGTCACAAAACCAAATCAACCTTGCTATTTTTTTTGTCTTCACAGAGCGGTGGGATTAGATTCTCTTCCCTACTCCTCTTCCCACTTTGGGTCCATATACAGCTCTCTAAAGCAACACGGGTTTGCTTTAAAAAAAAAACCCAGCAGCATAAACCAAAACCAACTGTTTTCATTGAAGTGGTTTTTTTTACATTATAGCTGCTACTTACCATTTTTATTCATCTTGCATTTATAGAGAAAGCCTGTCTTGATATCTTGAAGGCACTTTTAATGAGTACACATCATGAATTTTCCAACTGCTTTTAGATTGAATATGATTTCCTTTCTATTTGTCACAGAATCATGTTATTTTACATTTAAAAAGGTTCTTACACACCTCCCCGGCACCTGGATTGTAAGTGATTATTGGCTATTGTAGTTTGAAAATGAAAGTCTGTACAGTTTACTTCAAGCCTGTTCAACTAAATAAAAAAGTTAACTTCTGCTTAAAAAAAAAAACCAAAACTGCCACATAGCAACTGTATGCTTAGTTAAAGACTGGCTCTGACGTATTCATGAAAAAGGTTAAATCCTGCACTCCTTGCCTGTAATGGACCTGTACTGGCCATCCCACTGCTCTTGCAGAACATGGAGTCAAACTGTGGGACTCCTCCTGACAGGATGCTAAAAGTTTATGTGGGTTCAAAGGATGGACAGGTGCAAACTTACCAAGGAAATTCCATTCAAGTTTATTCAACACAAAGACACCATTTCTGGTTTGGGAAGCCCCCTAGATAAATTTTTGGAGACTGGAAGGCAATCTGGGAAAATACCATGTTGTGTGTGTCTTGTGCTTACCCTTGTCCCACAGCAGCTGGTTTTGGACACTGGAGAATGGGCTGGGTAAAACTTTGCTATGCCTATTTTTAGGTCTTATGTTTAAAGGACTAATTTTAAAACCACTCAAAGGTTACTCCGGCTTTGGGAAGTTTCAGAATAGGGAAGGCAAAGCTGAGTTTCATGAACAAACTCTATAGGCAAGATCTGTGAAAATGGGAGGCTAAGAAAATGGGAAAATTTACTATATTGAGTCAAGTTAGTCTCTTCCAAGCCTTAAAGCCTAATTGTCAAGCACTGAACAGTAACTGCTAATTTTCTTTTTTAACCAGACTGTAAGTAAATTAGGATTTTTTTCTTATTTTATTTTTCAAATATTACTAAAGTTGAGTACCACCCAGCTTTAACCTAACCCTGCTCTGCAAACTGGCCGAGTAACTCCCAGTTTCAATGGGAACAGATGGAGGCTGTAAGACCATGGCTGCTGTTTGATCACCACTAATCAGATGACTTTACTGACCTTCACTGTTGAGTATAAGAAAATAGTGCATATTTTGGTCATAACCCTGTAAAACTTCAGTTTGCATTTAAAAATATTTGGAGTGAAGAAGAATAATGAACTTTCACTATCCACATTAAATAGATAATTAAGAATATGAATATTAAGAAGCTCAGTTTAAAGTGCTACTGATTGATTTGCTGCAAGTGGCTGTGAATAAAGTCTGCAAGGAGAAAAACAAGATTACAATTTAAAGACTGTAATTAAATGGGTTAGAATTTGTACCATTTCCCATTCTCATTACATTTGCAGGAATAAAGGACTTCGGTCACACAATTTAGCAATTACTAAGCTAAAAGAGATTTATCTTTTCTGTTGTTAGCTATTTTGACGATCATACAGTCAATGCCAGAAAGCAGCCAAAACCATCATTTTTAATGTAGGTTGATGACATGCTTTATTGTCTGGGCAAACATGGCATTGAGTGGTAAGGACCATCCCCATGGAGGGCATGAAATTAAAGTCTTGCTTCCATGGTTTAACAAAATTAAGCAAGAAATCTGCTGGAGAGCAGCATGCTTCCCACTGTGATCCCTGGAGAGTGCAAATACTTCCAGCATCGCAGGGGTGACATAGTTAAGGGCTGCTGGTTTTCTGTGGTGTGGTTCCCCACACTTTGAGCACTTTTCAAGTGTTCCCACTCCAAATCCAGTTGGGTGGGTTTGTGGTCAGACCACTAATAGTGGCCTTTGAAAGGATTGCTTGAAATGGGAGGCTCAGCAGACTCCTGGCAGTTCTTCGGGCTTAAGCAATTTAATACTGATGCCTGATGCATGATGCCTAGGATCTAAGATACAATCTGCTCAGTGTTCACATTTAAGGACAAATTTGCAGACAGGGAGCAGAGAAATTACTTGGTTTTTAGCTAGCTATCACATACGGCTGTTCAGTTTTTGTGTGAGGTCTTTATAGAGAGATCTAAGACTTGTTTTCCAAAACTCGACAGCAGAGAATATGATGGCAGTTCTTATTAGGAAACAAACACAGCTCTATTTATGCAGAAAAGCTGTCTGTTCATTAATGATCTTATGTAGGTAACAGCAAGCAGTAGTGATGGTAATTCATTGCTTGGAACACATTTACCCAAAATACTTGTATTTATTTTCAGAGAGGATGACATATACTGACTTGTTCAATACAGATATAAAGAAATATCTGTTGTGTTTTACAGAACAACTGTCTTTATTGTGTTTTTTCCTTTGTCCTTTGAGCTTTAGAGTATGACTATTTAATTAAAGATTGAATGAGAGACAAAGTTTAATTTTTTCTAAACAATAAACTCCAACATATTCAACAATGTCTCATGCCTTCCTGGCATTTTGACGTATGCCTGCAGTACAGAGTCTATTGAATTTGGTATGTGACTAAAATCTAACAAAGAACACTGTCTACTGAACTCTAAATCTGCTTGGTTAAATCATTCAATGTGCTGTACAATTTGTACAGCTGAAACTGAAAATAAGCAGAGCCCTTACAAAATGCAGCCAAGAAGCAGCTTAGCTAAAATTCTCAGGACACGACTTAGGAGCTTTGGGTAGTTTTGACAGTACAAAAAAACCCACCAAAATTGTTACTTTATACGAATTCATCTTTTCTTTTTCTTGTAACTTATCACTACTCCATTACTACTTCAATTAAAATCAGGAGAAATGTGTTTGGTTGGATCCTTGCAACCAGTTGCCACAATGCTTGTTATTTGGGTAAATACATTGTTGTAGTAAGAACCCTGTCTGACTGGGACATGGAATTGGCTCAGCATTGACATCCATACAATTAGACAATAAATCCTTGTTGTGCAGGATGTAAAAAAAAAGGCCTCTACTGAAAAATAAAAGTCCTCTTTTGCATCTCCAGTACATTTTTCTGTCAGACTGTACTCTGCAGGGGAGACACTTCCATGTATTGGCACATTGTAAATAATAAAAATAATGATAAGACAGTACATTATCACATTTAAATTACAAATAATAAAATAGGAGGTAACACCCACTGAACTTTGAGAGATCTCTAAATATTGCATTTCATGCTAGACAGGGCCTAGAGGAATGGGCAAAAGAAGATGAGAACACTCTTAGAAATCTGATGAAACAGTCTGTTATAAATCCTGGGCTAAGGATTCACCTTTGGTCAAACTCTGTTGAAAGCAGTGATTGGAAATAAAAAGTGAGGATATTTATGAGCTGTTTAATACAATAATCTGAAGCCATGTTAAATCTAAATGACCTGTTCCACATGGAGATTGCACCCTGAATCATATTGGGGCAGTTACAACGAAAATAGCAGGTGTCCTATTGCTTTTTGGTCAATTACAATAGTTAATGAATGAAGCAATTTTTTTATTACAATTTAAGTACCCAAGATTGTTCAGCTCACTTGCAGCATCTGTTTTTTCTGCAAGGGCCTATATTCGAACCGAATTTTTTTACAAGTAGGTCATCTAGAGCACAAAGACCTTGAGCCAGCACCATGTATATGGACTCCTGTACCCAGAAGGATGGGAGAGGAGCCCCAAGGTCAGGGACTGCATCCTCTTGTGTTTCAGACTGGAACTATTGCATCCACCTCGGAGCTGAAGTCTTCCCACCTCCTCACATTTTGCCAAAGACCTGTTTCTCAGCACTGTGTTTTGCAGCACCATGTATGTTTCCACCAACGACCGTGACCACCAGCAGCAGAAGGATGGGATTAATATAAACACGGTCTCTGGTCTCAGGCTGTGACTTCTCCACACGTGTAAAGTCAGTTGCCTTAACCACTGAAGAAAGAGTTCCTCTAAACAAGTACTTTCCCTAGATGGCTGTCCTGACCGCTGTTTCTGTTGCTGTACCCAGCCAAAACGCCAAAGCCATTAGCCTGAGCACTCCCAGCCTGGTGGGATCTAGCCCAAACACAAGGCACCCAGCTCTTACAAATGGGATGTCAGGATACCACAAGGGCACTTCACTGCATTGTGTAGCCTTGGCATATTCATTGCAAAATATCCTTATGGCTCGCTGTGCAGTAAATACCTGTGGTACTGAAATGCACTCCTGCTACCAGAAGACATCAGCTCGATAAATGAATTATTGAGTAAAACTCTATGGTCAGACTAGGTAATCACAGTGATCCCTTCTGGCCTTAAAAACTATTATCTTAATTCTTATTTACCCTAAGGCCATTTTACTCCCCTAGCAATATAAATGGGCCTTAAGGTTTGAATATTTATACCCTCTTTGAGGTATCTTTATGTTGCCAGAGTGATGCCTCAGTAACCTTTGTGTGAATGAAAATGAGGAGCTCCAAGTTGCTCAATTGCCATGTTGGAAGTTGGCTTAGGGGCTGGGTTTTTGCTTGTTTCTGTGGTTTTGCTTGGCTGATCAATACATGTAGACTGTTTGGGAGTCCTTGTTTTAATATTTTATTAACATTGATTCATGTGACTTTGCTTATGCCTTTTGTGCTGGGATTGACTAATTAGTGGCATAACCAATAGATCCACCTGCCTTTGGCATAGTGCTCAAATCAAGGTGTACACATTTCCCAGATGTGATGTGAAATACCAACCTGTGGAGAAGTGAAAAGAAACCAAACAGTAAATCTAAAATGGACTATATAAGCTATAAGCTTGGAAATGAGTCCTAATGGCCCACAGCTGGACATCAGATGTCTGTGTAGTGCTGGAGAATCTCAGCTGGTGCAAATCTCGGTGGCACCAGGAGCCCAGCATGAAAGCAAACTGCTTGACCTAAGGGCTACCTATTGATGTTATTGTGGCTGTGCCAAGATTGGGTTATCTGCATTAAAACTTGCAGTAGGATGGCCCTGATGAGTAACACATGCATGCACGCTCTCGGAGCAGCCTCATTTTTCTTGTGGTCTAAACATGATCTAGTAATAAACAGAAATTCATCGTGGGTGCTTGGATTAGATGAACAACTGCTCACTAATCTGTTTTTAAACTGCACAGAGGCTCTTCCCACAAGCTTTTCACTTGGATTAAAAGACAGTAAAGAAGAAAAAAAAAAACAAAACAAAAGAGAAATTCAGATGCTCCAGATTCCTGCTGGATAAACACTGGCATTCAGCACTTCCTGGAGCACAGCACACTGCTCCCTGCATGGAGCCCTTCACGCAGCTAACATCCACCCAAATGCCTCCTACAGAGAGAGACTCTTTTTGTTTCATTGGGTATTGAATGCAGTGTTACAAGCCATGACTTATGGCAGGAGAAGAGCAGACACCCGAGGACAGGTTCCTCTGTTGCATAATTGCACAGCTGAGAAATGTGCCAGGGTATGCAGAATTATGACCGAGGCTTTTCCAGCTTTCCTTCTCATTGTCTTCATGGCCCAGTAGAAAATTGTGACAGCTGGAAGTTAGGGAAAAATATGGAGCTTTATTGCTGTCCAGATTCATCAGATGGCCTTCAGCAATTATTGTAAGAAGTGAGAACTTCTTAACTGATCTGTTGCAAATCTGTGGACTTGGTTTGCGTATCTATCACAATTGTTCTCCTAGTCCCAAAGTGCTCCTCAGAGGTGTCTGAATGGTAAATGCCTCCAGGATCTTCCCACTTGCAAATGCAGAACTGCAGCTGCTTCCTGCAAGTGTTCAAACCATTGCTCTGCCTCCTCAGTGCAAGGAATAGCAAAGTGGGACAACTTAAGCTTAAAACTACATGTCTGGTAAAGCGCCATTCATTTTCAGCCCCAAAGTGGAAGCTGCTCAAAGTAAACAGCAGGGAATAACTCTTGTTGCTGTTGGTTTGGGGTTGTTTTCTTATTTTAATTTTGAAATATGGGAACCGTCAGCAGGGCTGTGCTAGGGTATATCCCCATGTACTCCAGCCGCTCCGTCTGCCAGCGACTGTTGGGGACAGGTGGTTGCAGCGTGGTCTGGCCGCCCAGACTGGTGGAGACTGGTGCTGGGTCCTGTGCTGACCCTGCTCGAAGCAGGGTGCAGAACTCAGCAGACTGGGAGTATCGATCGCGGCAGCACTCAGCCCTGTTGCACAAGTGCTTTAATGAGGCAACAGGCTCTTTTGAGCTTATTGCTTTGGATTACACCATGTCACCTTCTGTTACACTGTCTGAAGCCCTAAGCTGGGCTGACATGGTGTAACTCAGGGGACCTTGATGTGGAATGACATTACATGATGCAGTGTGTGAGAAAATCAAAGTTTGTCTCTCCTGGCATTGACTACTTGCTCCCCATTTCTGCAGCAGCCGTGCAGTCCAGCTTTCAGCAGGTGATCGGCAGGGTAGGTGTTTGGAAGAACTGGGATGTTTTCATTAAGCAATTTCAAATCTCATTAGCAAATTTTCATAAAGTGATAATGCAGTGGCAATATTAACCTTATTAATCCAATAAGAAAGTCACTCTCATGATAGAGAAAAGTACCAATAAAAGCCTTTCATTTTGTACAGGCTAACAGCACATGCACCAGTGTGTTCTTAATCAAAATTAAAGAATTTTAATCTTCCAGAATCGGTTCAAAGCTTTGGAGTACAGTGAATTAATACCAATGGAAACAGTTTCAAAGGTTCATTTTTACCTTCATAACAACTGCCAGTACTTGCTCAAATCAGGAATTGTTTGGTTGGCGTTTTTTACCCCACAAAAGTAAACAAAACCCCCAAAACTTTTCATTTAAGCCTGACAGGCAGAAGAGATTTGTGTATTTCCAGATAAAAGCAGCATCTAGAACTGCATTTCAGTTGCTAGGACGACTAACCACTGCCACACACTCAGCCCTGCTGACTGCAACGGGGAAATCAAACAGCGTGTGATGGATCAGCTCAACCATCAGCCTCAGTAGCAAAATAAAATAGCAGGGCTATGGCGATTTCTGGACTGTGCTCATACTTGGCCAATACTTGATCTGAAGAGAAAAAAATGGGGCCACCATCTATTTCTAATTTCATCTTCAGATCTTAAAGCTTTTTGTAAGGAGATAAATTACAAAGTAAGTCCAAATGTTTATGCATTTTACAAGCCACTGGCTTTCCTCTGGCTCAGTCATTTTGCTCATGGTATGAAATCTGTTTTGTAGACTACACCATCAAAAGCCCATCTGAAATCAGAAACCATGTCTTGCTGTACGGCTGATTGCACAGGGCAGAGGGAATAGGTGCAGGGCAGCGCTTGCCCTTCTCCCATCTCCCAGCTGGTCCCATCCTGGTGGGTCACAGCGAGACAGACCAGCCCTGTCAGCAAGTAGGTGAACCTCCTCTGCCACAGTGTGCTTTTTCACGCTGGCCCCAGTATAGACGTCTTGCCATAAACTCAAGCTCGTATACAAGCAGACACTCTGAGGAAGGTATAAAATCAATGGTATTTAATTCCAGGCTCAGACCTGTGTCCTCTCCGTGTAGGGAGCATCAGTTGGTGCCGAGGCACAGTGCAGAGCTGTGCCGGGTCCGAGGTGGGGTCAGTAATTAATTCCAGCAGCGCTTACTGTTACAGACGAGGACTAGTTTATGCACAACAAATTTAATTAGGTGCTGGTTTCTCTTTACTATTTCATCAATTAGTGCGAACACATAGTGGTTTGTAAAAAGATCAATAGGGTGGGGTTTTAATTACTTAAAGAACAACATTTACATTATTTATCCCATGGTCAGGCAGATATCTGGTTTGTGCTTATAAAAGGGACTTGGAAGTTTCAGGGCTGCTGCTGCAACCCCAGTGAGGCTGGTTAACTACTCATGGTGTAAGGGATGCTGCTCACATGAGTAAGTAAGTGCTCTGCAGTTCTGTCAAGATGTAGATAAATGCTTCCTAGAGGTAATCAGTTTCTTTAGTTACATACTGCATAAAGAGTTTCTAACTTTGAAGACTCTTCATGAATGGGAAAATATGAAATCAATTCCATTTATCTGAATGAATCTTTCAGCAAGCTCAGGGTTTAGTGTGGGGGCACTGCAGGCAAAATGTAACAAATGCGGTAGCATAAGAATGATTAAAACATGATGAGTGAGGTTACAGAGATAAAAATGAGAGGGAAAGAGTTGGAAAAGTGAAAACAAGAAATCTGTGTGATAATAAAGGATTTGTCTATTTTTCATGTTTACTTCTTCTGTGTTCATAATTTTTTGGTCCATCATCAATCACTGTCAATTTGAAAAAGTGCTATACTTAAGGTCATTTATCCAGGGCTATTGGAGGCTAAAATTATGCAGTTTCAGTCAAATATACATGAATAAAGACTGTCATTTCTGATTAATGACATGTGCCTTCAGTGTCTTACAGAATTATCTTGCCATCCAAGCTTTACAAAAAGGTTATTATGTAAGGCCTTTTCCATAATATATCTACTTTTCCTCTAAGAACACTGCAGAAGCCATTTTGCTCACATTAAAATCTGTGCTGATATCCCTTATTATGCCGCTGGTAATTGTGCCACAGATTTTGAGATTGCCAGGGTAAGTAAATTTTTGTGGGACTTGAAATTACATTACTGAGGATGGGTACCAAGCTTGTGGTTTTGGTGCTGTTTCGTAGTTTGCTTTTTATTTTAGTTGTAAGAGAAAGCCTAGCCTTTTATTGGAAAAAAAAATCCATATAAACCACTAATCTCATGCAATGTAGTCAAAAAAGTGCCACACATGGCATTTCAGCATTAATTACTGGTTTTCATGATTCACCATTTCCCTTATTTCCCTGTGCATAATGCAGCCCTTATATGCATTTGTCTAAGAAAGGAGAGTTCAGAAACTTAAGGGAAATCTCACAAAACGAGAGAAAGGGGGAGAGCAGGGAAAGGAGGGGAGAGGTGCCTGTGCCAGGGGCTGCAAGAACTTCCCCACAGCCCGTTTGTGCATACACGGGTGCTCACAGGGAAAATCTCATGGCTGCCTCTGAAGCAGCACCGTGGCAGTGCCGGTAAGCGCAGACCCCAGCATGCCATATGTTCTGTTACAGCCTCTCAGCTACTTCTCACTCCTGTAAGCAGATTGCATATAGCAACCATCATATGGGCTCTCTCCTTTCAAAGAAGTTTTTTCACTCCAGGACAGATCATTCCTCTCACAGGAAGGGTTTGCTTTGAGGGGAAAAAAGAGGGAGCTTCTCTTTGCCATTTTGCCTCCCATTTCTTATGGCAGGGGCAGAGTTTATGGTCTTGCCAGAGACCTTGGAGTCTCTGGGTACCCACAGAGGATGCTGCAGGGAACCCCCCTGTGCTGCTCCATCAGTGTGAGGGTAACTGTCTTCAGCTCTTCATGGCACCAACAGCAACATTAGTGGTTACAGCCCTCCAAATTCCCATTTCTACAGCAGATGTGATAGTGGTTAGGCTGCAGCTGTATTTACTAGCCATTGTAAATTTTTTTTCCTGGTACTGTTGCTGGTAACAGGTGCTGCTCCATCAAAATATATAAGGGCTTCTCTGAAGTCTGGTTCTCACAGAGAAAGCTGAATATTTTTTTTTCCTCTTCCCTGAATGCCTTTAGCAAGACCTACTTCTTCACTCGGGAGGCCATAAAACAGAGGAAATTTTGATGAAGGACAGAAGGAGTATCAGAGGAACTGGGGCACCTGCTGGGAGCCCAGTTGCCCACAGAGCTGAGCAGGCAGTAGTGCAACTCCTACCCTGAGTCATCCTTTAAAATCATCTTTTACTCCCCCTGGTCCTTAGACAAAAAGTCCAGTGAGCAAATATTCCTGCCAAACACCCTTCCCCGACTCTTCATTTCTCTGTATATGACACGTATATGACTTGATAACAGAAAATTAGATGATCCCAGGTGCTCTGTATATGGGAGGCAGGTTGCTCAGAGGGCTCCCAGGTCCATTGCTGCTGGTGTGCCTCTCCCTAAGCCGCAAATTCTTCTTCCCATGCTGAGCCAACACCTCCGCGCAGGCTGGGACTCCACATTGCTGCTGTTTGCTAACTGTGCTAAAACCTGCTGTGTAGCTCCATGTGCCTGTGTACACAGTAATAAAACCGGACTTGGGATAATCCAGTAGAAAGGCCTAACAGCCAGATGAATCGATATTTATCATATCATGTTAGAACAGAGCTATCAGTCCAGATTGTCCCCTTGAAATCTCCTAGTTTTACTACTTATTGCTCTTTTTAAAACTGGAATTTGTAATTCGTATGAATTCCATACAATGAATGAGAGGAATGGCAATAGCAAGAAGTATAAAAACTAACATGTAGAAAATTATTAAAAAAAAAAAGAAGAAATTCATTCTTTCCTAAGACATATGATTTTTTTATATTTCTCAAGAAGACTAAGGTAGAATTTTGTGTTGCTGTGTAGGTGCACAACACATTCTATACTTTTACCTTCCTATTTTGTTTGTTCAGATTACTTTAATTTTGTTGGGGATCGCCTTTGACCCACATGGAAACACATTTTTCAGAATAAACCTTGAGCTAGACAGAGTGCTCCTTGGGAACTGTATGTCCAGCCCAGCGAGGTGCCACTGTTGGTGAATGTTCTATGAGCTGAGTACTGCCCCTCGGGACATGACTGACCTGGTCCATGACAAATCCTCACTGGAAGAAGCAAGCAGCTTTGGGGTGGGATGAGTCTGAAGCCCACAGCATCTCCAGCAGGCCCTATTAGCTAGTCTCTTAGTTGCTCTTTTGTTTCTAGATGCTTCTTTTGTAAAAGCTTTCTGTTCTGCTTCCTGCAATGTTTGAGAAGTTGCTGAGGTGCTGTTCTTCACTTCTCCCTCCCAACCAATTGAAGGTTCAAGTATTATCCCTGTATGTTGCAAATTTTGATCATTATCCAAATGGTCAAACAGACTAGGTTTAAAGGAAACTTTCCTAAACCGAACCACCATTTGTCTGAAAGTAAAATGTCATTTTCTTCCATTTCTTTTGTATTTATTGTTCATGGTACTGTTAGAAAAAGACCCATGCATTTGGCTGTGATAATTTACGCAGTGTTTAGTGGTTAAGAGCTACAGACATGGTCAATGAGCTAATTCAATAATCTCTTACCCTCTGCTGAGTAAGTGATGCGTTATGGGAATGTGTTTGTACAGGTCCTAAATGGCAGCAGAACTTCATGTCACGAGCGTCATTCTGCTAGGACATAGCATCAGCTCCAGGGGTGGGCATCTGTTTTGAGAGATCCCCTATGTAGTAACTACCTTGAGACTTTGGGTGCTGTCACCACTTAAATTTATGACTCTGTTTCTTGTAAATTAGCCTACGTGATATACATAGAATCAGCTTTTGTTAATATATATACGTGTGTATTAACGTCTGTGAAATGTGTATGTGCACACAAACACACACATATAATGTCTATTACATGCTTTAGCGTTCAGTTGGTATCAGTATTAATGGATAAATTTACCTACTGCAAAAAGGGTAGTGCTCAAATGTGAAGGTCTTGCTAGGAAAATAAATTACATGAAGGAGGAGAAAATAAGAACAAGAGGGAAAAAACCTAAGATCACAAGCCAAAGGAAAAAGATTTTGGCTGATCAGTAGACAACAACAGTAAGAGTAGTGAGGAATGTGCAAAACCTCCTATTTGCATTGCATAGTGCAACACTGTCCTATTTTATGCTATTTTTTCCTGTGCAAATCACATGGTATCCAGAATCACGGCATGATATAGCTGAATCAGCTCTCATCCATTATGTTTAAAGGCCACAACACAGGGCATCTGTAATATAGGACTGTACATATTTCTTGTGGTTCTGATACTATTAAAGCTACTTAGGTGTCATGACGTGTTTATTTATGAGATCATCACAGCCACTTAATAACTTTCTCTTGGTTACTTGTTTACATCTGTATAATACAGAGCCAGATTGTGCAGCCCACAGTCACATCAGTGAGCACTTACTCACGCAAGTTGTGCCACTGACATGAGGGTTTCACAATCTGGCCCATAATGTATCAAAATACATGAGGCCAAGATCTTATCACTTACAATCATGTAAATCTGGCTTTAATCCATTTAAGCTCTGAGTTAGGTACCTAGATATAAATCAGTGAAATTTCATTGCCTTCAGTATTTGATTCAGTGGAGCTACTCCGATTTGCACTGAGAAGATCAGGTCCATTAGATTTGCAATTTAGAAATGCATTTGCTCCACTGCATGTATAAACGTTAGGATCGCTGAAATTAACATCACCACAAAAAAGATTATTTTCAACACTGGCTATTTAAAATATCTCTTTGCACAATATAAACAAAGAGAATTATGTTAGAGTTAGAAGCAAGAAGGTTTAAGAGTCACATATGTCTTAACCTTTACACTGGCTATGAGTACATCAGTTCCTACAAGATGAACTGCATTATAAAGTAAATAGATCTGCTTTAAAGAAAGGTCAGGACACATGTTCTGCTAAAATCTAATTTCAGACTATTGCCCTATAACCTACTGCTCTCTGGAATACAACAGATATAATAGTAAAGAGCCTGCATTTAATTATCTGTGATATAAAGCCTCCTTATCCCCCTGAGAATATTCACAAGAATAATAGAAGGTATTCTCAAAATACAGTATTTACTTCTGTATAGTGATTGCTTTCTGGTTTAACTGTCTTCCCTGCTTTCTGGAAATATTATTGTAGCACTTCTTGTACCCTTAATACAATGTTATATTACTTTTATGTCCTGAAGGACTACGTTGTTTTACAGATCCAAGAAAACTGCATTGCATACCGTTAGCTAGTGGTAGGTTCCTGTGATCTTAAGAGCAAGCTTTGCTCATCATCCTTATGCATTAACTGTTTGCTGCTGCCTGTTTTTAGGATGAATTACATTAGGATTCAACAGCTTAATATTAACATTAATTTTGCCTGATACAAGCCAGAAGAACTTTAAAGTGAAAGGTACTAGCCACAATCTCAGTGTTAGCCTGGCAGAGAACCACCTAAAGATAACGTGTAGACTTAAATAAAAGAATAATTAAGATGGGCTTAGTCATGTTATAACTGATGTGCCATGCAGTCCTAAATCAACATGTCATTTAGAAAGGAGATAGATGGTAAGTCAGCTTTTAATGGTGATCACTCAAGCACCTGCCTGAAATATTTAAACAATTTTCAGGAAACAAAAGAGAGAAACACCTGTCTAGGGCTTAGATCTAAATGAGGAAATTTTTGTCTCATGTTTGACACTGCATATATCACTGCAAACAGGCACGTACAAACTATATTCTGAACTGATATCAACTGGCCTAATTACTGAATAAATTAGGGTAACTAAACCAAAATACAACAGCTGAGGATGAGGCCTGAGCTGGCCATAGCAATCCCTCTCACCTGGGTCCCAGGAATGACTGTTCTGGAAGATGCTTTGAAAGTAAATGCCTCTGAAGAATTAGCATTTTAGCAGCGTTTAAGAGGTTTCTAATTTGATTTTTGCAGATGGGTAAAGATCAATTCTCTATAGTTTGACTCCAGAAGCTGACCACGTTCATAGCGCTCACATCTGCCATCATTCCTCCATCCATCACCGACTCCATTATCTTAAGATGATTGTTCAATATGTAGTTGAATTAAAACTTCATATATTTATACACATAATTCCCTGGAGTCTTTTCCATGGAAGACAGTGATAGTCATTTAAGGTAGAATTCTGTCATCATTTGAAACTCATCATTCCCATTGAAGTCCAGGAAAAAGAAGAAAGAAAATGATGGGAAAGGAAGGAAAAAAAGGAAAAGGAAGAAAAGAAAACAGGATAGCTCCTAAAACTGTCCCCGGAAAATGAACAGCCTGAATTCTTACATCTGTGAGTAACTTGGGTATTAGACTGGAAATGCTTATGAAATTGTTACACAAAAAGACATGACATTCTCTTTTCTTATGAAATGTCTCACTATGTTATTGTCTTGTTGGAACGTGCTGCTTTGGTAGAGTTCATGGCAGAAGATTCTTGTAAGAAGCACATCACTTTTAGTACCACTGTGCAGAGACAGTTGACGTTACGTCCATGAAGGGCCCCCCTTCTGCCAATCCCCCAGTAGCTGAAGCACATGGAAAGTCTTGCAAGAACCAGGTGATTAAATGTTTTGCTATAGGCTCTGCCAGGCACTGCATGGTGATGAGCTCAATAGCACTCTTTGAATCTTTCAAGGAAAAAAAATTTAAAAAAATCACAAAATGGCAAATACTTATGTCAACTGCTTCAGTCTTGCTGCTTATCAATTTCCTGCCCACAAACCTCTAAAAGGCCTTCACACCTGGTGAAAAGCCACACTACAAAATGAGTTACTGGGCCACTGGTAAGTGCAGATTTATTTTTTTATTTTTTCCCATGTCTCTTTCAGGGATCACCATGGGGCCTACTTTCAGCCTAGGATTGCTCTAGCCCAGCTCCTTTGTGGAGGAAAAGGGCTGACATGACCCATTGGGGGGGTGGGGAGGCTCTGAGTGACCTCCCTTGTAGGCACTTTCTTGTCTTGTTTGGTAAGCCCATAAAACTGTTGCAATCTGATGCACGTTAGAAGTATAAAAGATGTTAAGGCATGTGACTGTGCTGGGGAAGCTGGTTTAATCATACCCAACGGAGACTAATAAATTCCACCTAGAAGGAAGAAAAATGCCTCTAATTCTCCTCTAGGGAGCATCTATATAACTAACTTTCCTATTCCAGTGCATTGCGACCTAGCAGTCTCTGCAGAGACTCCTGGTTTTACTGTTTCAAGTTTTCTGAGAAACCTTAATACTTCCACACAGGAGAGTTCCTTCTGGGGCATTAAAATACAGATCCCTAGGACCTCTCTTCCATTTCTTGCAAAATTAATGGTAATTACCAAGAAAGATTAGCAGGTTCAGTGCTTATTAGTCTTACTTTTTAAAATTCTGAAACAAATGGTTTTTCTTCCACTGTAACAGATCATTTTAATTGTCCTTCTTTTTCTGTAATAAAAATTGACGTTAAAGGATGCCCGAGGCAGTGTAATGAGAAAACGGAATTAGTTTTTCAGTTGGCTGGTCAAAAGCATTTTATACATGATAATAAACAGTTTATTTTACTCTTTTGCTTATGACATAATAAATGATAAAAATATTTTCTTGAAACAGATATTGCCCACTATGCTACAGAGAGCTCAAGCTGGGATCTTTTCCATTCATGGGGTCACATAACAACACTGAGGAATGTCTGCCTTCTTGATCTGCTTTTCTTAACCTTTTTTTGGGTTGTACGCAACAGTCGAACTCCACACTGAGCATGACCAAAAACTTAGGGCTTTTTTTCTTTCTTCTTGAAGACCTTTCTCAGAAATGCAGGGTCAATTACACTGTGTAACCTAGGAGTAAATCTGTGTCAAGGCATTTCTGAAGAGCTGCTCAGAGTTTTATATAGTAAGCTTAAAGCCAAGCCAAATCATGTATTTAAAACAAATCGTGCTGTTTCATTTGCAAACTATTCAGCAACAGAGCAAGCCTGAGCAGGAGCACCACGCAGCCAAGCAATCCCACTGCACTGAATGAGCCCATTTTTTTCTCTGTCTTTAAACTTGTGTGTGTGTGGGGGGGAACTGGGGTTGTTAATGGTTTGCGTAAACTCTTGATTGTCAAACTATCCACTGATTTCTGAGGCCATATTGAGAATGTTTGCAGATAAGGGGGAAAAAGAGGCTCAGATATCTATTCTGAAGAACTGTTCAGGATTCACTGGAAGTCTGTGACCACTTTGAGATTTGTCCCATTTCAGCTAGCTACCCTTGCATTCATTTTTTGCGTGAATTGTAAAAGCCTTTTCTTCACAGAAGCTCTTTCTGAAGTGAACACATGAGACTCCTAGGTTACA
>VYZW01016320.1:7884-39072 GCA_013401315.1 Balaeniceps rex | reverse complement strand
TTCTTACAGTTCTTGACAGCTCAAACTCCCACATGCTTGAATAGTTCAATACTGGATTAGTGTGATGCCTGCTTGGCGGATCCTGTGGGGCATAGACTCAGCAAGAAACACATCATTCAGGATTTTGGGGACAGCTTGTAAACTGTCCAACACTACTGGCAATCCCACTCCAATCAAAGTCAAACTTGAAGATGGAATCGGGGCGGGGGGTGGGGGGGGCAGAGACAGTCTCTTATTTATTCTCCCATAATTTCTGTTATAAGTTGCTGTTAGTCCATTTCTGTAGAACAGTGCCAATGAAAGATTTATTTGTAAAATACTATCAACTGCACTGAGCAAGCTAGACGATGCTTAATTACAAAAGCAAGAAGGAAAAGCAAAATAGACATGGAAGGACTGAACTGAAATCCTGGTTATTTATTTATTTTTACTGAAGCCCATGGCAAAACTGCCATTATATTTAATAAAGCCAGGGGGCTACCTATTAATATCAGGGCCTGATTTTTTTCTGTGCTTAGGGAAAAGGAGAATTCTCACTAAAGTACACGCACAGCTTGCTTGTAAATGGCAAGTGATTGTGTTGAATTATGCCCTTTTGGTGGGAAAAAAAAAATCCATTGTTAAAAAAACTATTGAAACCTTTGGGATCTCAACAACTGCACCAGTAATATTAATATTCCTGCTAACATGTTAATAGCACCACTTTTATTATGTGCAAANCCTAAAATAAAATGTGGTTATGGGTATGTATTAGAAACAGGGACCTGACACTATGGTGCTTATGAATCCAGCGAACAAACCCAAGTCATAATGCAATAGGTGGAAATGGCCATCAAGATTCAAAATAAAGAATGGCATAAGTTTGTGTTGGAAAGACTCCTCAAGCGGTCACCTGCTCCACTTCCTGAGGGCAGACCTGCTATGCCAAGGTTTTATTTTTTTGACAGATGTTTTGAATCTGCCCCCAAAAACCTCAGCAGGGAGGGCTGTTCCATCTTCCACTCCTCAAGGGGCTGCCCAGAGTCTCTGCTGCACAGGCAGCCCAGTGCTCCCCACCATAACCATCACACATGCTTCCTTTCCTCTGTGCCAATGCCTTCTACAAACTTTTGAAGACTACTCCTGATCTCCCCTCAGTATTCGCCCCACCCCCACTCCTTTCTGCTAAACAGTGCAAGTTTAGTTTAATTTTTCTTCATGAAGTGAGTGGAATTCAAACCCAGCTGAGGTGCCGCTTCTCCACAGGATATTACAAGGACAATTAAACAGCAGAAATTATTAACAAGGAATACAGTAATCTGTCCATTCTTTAATGTTGTTAAATCACAGCGTATCTGCTGGTACAAGTGCAAACTACTTGGATGGATTATTGGGTGACATTTGGTGGCCTTTGCTCTGCTCACATTACAAAACTTGTTTGGAAACATTAGCTACAGATGTTTCACAGCTTTTAGGAAGCAGCTTACTTGCTATCCAGCTAACTGTGTCACTCGTCATATATATGTACGTGAGGAAGCCCCAGGAAGATGAAGAGAAGTGTGACCCTTATATACGAGGTCCATTTTCCCTGCTGAATAACAGATATTCCATCTTTCAGTGCCTCCCTGCTGGGATGGGGCTGTGTAGGGTCTGACCAGAGCCGCACTTCCCCGGCTTTAAATCCAAACTCAAAAAGGTGTTTCCTTGTCTTGGCCCCAGGGCAGACCTAGAGATGGTGGAGCAAGGCAGGAATGTGAAATTTCAAACCAAGCTAATGCAGTGAGTAAGGCTGATTACCTAACTTACACCTTGAAATTCACTCCATCAAACTACAAATGAATTCTCTTTTGTCCTTCCAGATATATTTCCTGAGAACAATCTAATTTTGGAGGTGGTGAATTCTCCCTCTTAAATTTCTCAAGATTACATAATTATCCAGGAATTTCCTTCGGATACCCAGAAAACATTTTAGCAAACATGGATATTGTGGCAGCAATAGCAAACTTGAACCCATATAGAGCTATAATTAAAATAGGGATTGTTCCACAGATATTCCAGTTCTTTTTCTCCAATAGTGAAAATTGAGTGAATTTCTGAGGAAAACATCATTCATGCTATGTATTCCTTGCTTTTATAAGACCTTAAATAAACTCTAAATTCCTGAAGGTTGGGTTTTTTTTCCTATGCAAAAAATGCAACTCTTTCCTAACTCATTTTCTTGAAAATGAGCAAATTGATATGTTAGCTAAAGCAACACCTACCTCTGCTTATAATTCAATATCAAAATTTCATTTTAGAGATGTTATCCCCAAAATATTTTATCTAATTCAAGTGTTTGTCGTAAGTTAGATGACAAATCGAGTTAAGAATTTCACCTGCCTGCCCCTTCATGGGGTGTGAAGAGGTCATGATATTGTCCACATATCTCTGACTTCCAGTAATTTTCCAGGAAGCCCAAGGACAAGCAGAGTGACCTCCCTTTGATTTTAAAACTCAATTATAGGAAATAGAAATGTGGGAGGAAAAAATCAAACTTTTTTTGGAGAGGAAGCAACCACTTTTTGGCACTCAGTATTGCTTCTCCCTTTCCGGCTCAGCCCCCACTTGTGCGGTGTCCATATGGATGAGGTTTATGGGTATATATGCCCTTCTAACATATCAAAATATTTACCTTGTGCATTTCAGTACAACATCATTAATTTTACTAACCTCCCATTCTCAGTAAGTGCCAGCTGTCTTTGGGTTTCCAAGGCACTCGGATCTGATAAGTGAGCTCTTGTGTTAGCACTGTAATGGTCAAAGGTCCATGTCAGGTCAGGACCTCTGCTCTGTGGGAGAGATAAACTGATTTAAAACTACCAGAGGAAACAAGTAAAGGGAAAAATGGAATTTATAAAGCTTATGAAATGTCATGAGATGAGTTGCACCCTTTCGTACAAATGTTGAATGCAGTTAACCTGAAGGAAAAAGGGGGAGATCAAAAGATCGCCTGCTACTAGAAAAAGTCCTGGTGCTAAGGATGAGTGGGACATAATGAGATCTTTTTTAGCTGTATCTGCAATGATGCTTTGATTTCCTTGTAAGAGACTGGAAAGGTATAATTAGGAACATTTTTTTTTCCTCTACAGATTCAGCTTGTGAGCTTTATTTAGTAAAATAAAAATCCAGGGAAATAAACCCATCATATTTAATTTGAGTTCACAGTATAACATTTGTTAATATTTGTCTGTTTTTGGTTAAGTGGATAAATCACATAACTATTAAATATGCAAGATATAAACCACAGTCAATTAAATGATAGCTAAGGTACTGTGGCAGACCTGATTAAATTGGTGTGTTATTAAGATTATATACACAACATCCGTGGAACAACATCTTGGATATGTGCTGTGAAATTGAAAAAGGAGTTTGCTGGAGTCCCAGTCACCCAGACATGGCTCCCACATGCTGAACACAAACCCTGAACCTTCGGACTTTCTGGTCTGAGCAAGTCCTGCAAGTTGTCCCACCTCCCTACAACGGCGATCCGCATCTTCTCGTATTTATTTGTACCAGCTGCCACTAAGAGAAACAGTAGGACACCCGGGTGGAAGGGGCTTAGGTGCAGTTATCCCCCTTTCCTCATCAAAAGGTTGTGCCCCTGGGGAGGCTCTCACTGGAGTCAGAGAAAAGGCGACAACATTTGAAATCGGTGCTTGCCGTATTACAGAGCACGATTTAGCCGTGGACGTTGAGGGGTTCACAAGCATGAGCACCACTTCATCTCTTCTGTTTTACCAACTAGGAAGTGCTCACCATTGAAGTTCAAATGTAACTTTTAAAATCTTTAATCAAATCCAGTAGTTAAGATTCAATGGAAAGATTCATGCTGGAAATATTTTTTTTTTCAACTGTCAAATCTGGAACAATACTAATGTGTCACAGCAGAATTAGTATTATCTCTTCTCAAATTCTTTTCCTAAGGTTTTTTTTATGTGAACAAGTGAAGGTATTAAGGAAAAGTGAACTAGTTAAGAAAATGTAACTAAATTGTGGATCAATTTAGAACTAAATCAGAAATAAATTTATTTTATGCACTGTAATAATAAATGTACACCACCTTTTTTCAGTTTTACATTTTGAGACATCTGTTAACATTGGCAGGAAGATGCTGTGTAGCAAATAATTCTTGCAGGGTTTTCATCCACCTGAAAAAAGTGCGTCAAAATAAAATCATTCTTTTTCCTTGTCTTTTCCTAATAAAATTTTGTGTATTTGCATGAGTAGGAGACTGATTCTGCC
This sequence comes from Balaeniceps rex, assembly GCA_013401315.1. Classification (NCBI taxonomy): domain Eukaryota; kingdom Metazoa; phylum Chordata; class Aves; order Pelecaniformes; family Balaenicipitidae; genus Balaeniceps; species Balaeniceps rex. The sequence goes on along the minus strand of VYZW01016320.1, from coordinate 34,812 downwards.
AAACCTGAACTAAACCAAATCTAAAGAAAATGCTTGTGTTTCAAATTGTAACTAGACTCAGTGAAATCAATAGTTCTTCAGTCTTCAAGCATTTTCTAAGATGTGTTAAGATGGTATTGTAAGATTTGCAGGATTTTTTTTGAATGAATACAAAAGATTTTGATTAGTTTTATGCTCTTCCATAAGATATTTGCACAGGAATAGAATTTCTGGGAAATACAGACCAAGAATTGCTTAACTCACCATTTCTAAAGCAGATACAAAAGTCTCACAGTTGCAGCATCTCCCCAGGTATGCCACGCATGGATGGCTTTTGTTTCTGCTCTGTCAGCCCTTCCAGCATATACAAAGTAAAATTGCATTATCTTGGCACTTCCTATTTTAATTTCTGCATGGCTAGATTGCTTTTCTCCTCCATTTTTGTTAGGAAGGGCGAGAATGGTGCAGAGTTTTGCTAAGCTTTGCCAGGAGATGTTTCTTGCCTATCAAGAAAATTGGCCAAAAGCATGATCAGACAAGTGTGCACATTTGCCATCTTGCTCTGCTCTTGCAGTGCTGACTCCTTTGTCAGGGATAATAACATCAGGGAGATGACCTTGCGAGGTAAACCACACATTTATTTAGTCTCTAAGCTCTGCTAGCATGTTGGTTGAAGTATGATCTTTGTCAAGCCCAGAGATGTAATTACCCTGAGAGTTAATGCTAATTGGTTTATTGAGTTTAATTGGATATCATTAAAAACACTGTCGTCTTATGCAGGAACTAAGACAATAGTCTTCTAAAGGAAGAATGATGATTCTTACTTGATCATTCATATACAACCTTAATTTTACATCATTTTTTCGCAACAAATTTTGGATGAACAAGGTCCACCACTGAGAAATTTTTTTTTAGCTCTGCCTACTATTCTCAACCTTTTCCAAAGTTTTGGATGAAGAACTTGATAAAATGTTTGATGATATCGCTAAGGTTAATTACAATTTCAGCTACGGCAAGAGACATGCTGTAAATGATTTAAAGAATAATAAAACTACAGAGGTCAAAAGAGCTGATAAAGGAGGTTTCAGTCGTCATAATGAATAATGAGTTGAAATAATTAGACCGTTTTAGTGATGATTATCAGAAATTAACATGTGATCTCGCTGAAGAGTTTCAACTGCTCTTAGATGGGATTACTGATAAGGTTTTGAAACAGGGGCAGCCTACAATTAATAAGGGTATTTTTTGTCATTGCTAGGATGGCAACTCAGAATGGTACATATTATTTAAGGACGCAGAAATTTAGATAGTCCTAGATAAAGATGGAGGTAGAGTTTTGGCTTTGGATGTAGAAAGTAGGAAAATGACAACATTTGGGCTCATTTATTTGTAATTAAGACATCTGTTAAAACAGCATAATCCTTTTTGGGGGTATCATAGTAAAAAAAAAAAAAAAGTTAATTTCCTAAACCAACAGGAAAATCTTGGACATATGGTCAGTTAGACAGCTACGTTATAGCTGGGGAACTGAAATTTTGGGGGACTGTCCACAAAGCCCAACTCTTTTGTGCCACTTAGAAAGACTTCAAAAAATAACCCATATTTTGTTCTGTTACTCTAATATTAAAAGGGACAGAGTGATCATAGAATCATAGAATCATAGAATGCTTTGGGTTGGAAGGGACCTTTANCCCTTGTCCTGTCACAACAGGCCTTGCTAAAAAGACTGTCCCCATCTTTCCTATAGGCCCCCTTTAAGTACTGAAAGGCCGCAATAAGGTCTCCCTGCAGCCTTCTCTTCTCCAGGCTGAACAGCCCCAACTCTCTCAGCCTGTCCTCGTAGGAGAGGTGCTCCAGCCCTCGCATCATTTTTGTGGCCCTCTTCTGGACTCACTCCAACAGCTCCATGTCCTTCTTGTGCTGAGGGCTCCAGAGCTGGATGCAGTACTCCAGGTGGGGTCTCACCAGAGCCGAGTAGAGGGGCAGAATCACCTCCCTCGACCTGCTGGCCACGCTTCTTTTGATGCAGCCCAGGATACGGTTGGCCTTCTGGGCTGCAAGCGCACACTGCTGGCTCATGTCCAGCTTTTCATCCACCAGTACCCCCAAGTCCTTCTCTGCAGGGCTGCTCTCAGTCCCCTCATCTCCCAGCCTGTATTGATATCGGGGGTTGCCCCGACCCAGATGCAGGACCTTGCACTTGGCCTTGTTGAACCTCATGAGGTTTGCACAGGCCCACCTCTCCAGCCTGTCCAGGTGACATCCCGTCCCTCAGGCGTGTCAGCTGCCCCACTCAGCTTGGTGTCATCTGCAAACTTGCTGATGGTGCACTCGATCTCGCTATGTCATTGATGAAAATACTAAACAGCACTGGTCCCAGTACGGACCCCTGGGGGACACCACTTGTCACTGGTCTCCATTTGGACATCGAGCCATTGACCACTAAATGATCTGGACTTCCTGCTATTTATTTCATTTCAGATGTGACAGGTCTTGACCAGAGTCCTAAACCCCACTGTTTTGCTAATAATGCGCAACTGGTTGTGATGGGGAGGACACCAGTAGCTTCTCATTGAATTTTGGCTAAATCTCAGCACAGGTCATGCTGATTTCAAGTCATCTTCAGCATTTTTGCAAGTAAAATTTTGCAGAATTGGTCCAAATGTGCTAACACGTAGATTGGGTGTATTGAGCTTCCCAGTTATTCAGAATATATGATGTTGTACTGTAACAAAGATAAGGATCACAGAGTGCAAATCCTTTATAAAACTTAATTTAAGCTTTCTACTTAATATTAAAAATGTATTAGTATTTCATTCCACTCTAAGGCCTGTTTAGTTAGTTTCCTTTAGTGTCTCTGACTCATGATTATTACAGCAACTCCAGCAATGGAGGGAGAAATAACATAAATATTTTTATTGTATTTACTTAAATTTAAAGGCACTTCTTGTTTAAAGATATCTATTGATATTAAATATACTTATTGCATTTTTATTATAAAATTTATTTTATAAAACTTTAATTATACAAAATGCAACGAATTCTTACTACTCTCTTTTATATCTAAAATTTATCTTTAATTAAATATATTTATGTACAATATAATCTTTATATAAATATATTTATATAAATACTTAAATATATTTATCTTTATATCCCCCAGATATGTGGGACAAAGAGACTCCATGTAAGTATAAGCCAATATTTAATAGCAGAATTTAACATGAATTTTAAAAGCATTTGTGTGAGAATGCTCTCATCTTTTATTCACTTTACCAGCCATACATAAACCTCTATCGTAAGACAAATGCTGGCATAACTGCCTTTTATCGGGTCCTCGGGATTAGAGATAGACAAAGCCCACGCAGTTGAGAGCTGATTTTTGCAGGTGGGCCCAATAGAATTGCTGTTGAAGTCAGCTGAGTCTTATTTTGACTTTAGCTAAGTTTGGATGGGAAGTTATAAAGAGGTTCATTGTGAAGTAGTAGTAAGAATTTTACTGTTAAGCTTGTTTTCCCATTTTCTAGCTGGAAGTTGGAAGGATTTGAAACTCATCCAGGGATTTGAAACTTCAGCAGTTTCTCTTCCTCTGATATACTTCAACTAGGCAAAGAAAATTTTCAGGCTGTATTATGACCTTAATTCTTCCATATAACCCATTATCTGCTCATTATTGAGCTATAATAAACATGGAGTCCTTCAAGGACTTTTTCACCCCAAATCACTTTAAGAATGAATGCTAGCAATATTGAATCAAGGACATATTGTCAAATGGAATCATTTCAGGGAAAGCAGAGTTTGCTTTGAATTACAGCTGGCATCTTGGATAGATGGGTGTAATTTTTTAAAAAAGCAACGCTAGAGTTATATCTAAGAGTGAGCTTAAAGAGGGTTCCCATCAGTCATTAACTCTGTTTTTTTATAGGTATCTTATAGCAAAACTAGCCATAAGAGCATTGTACGATTTCCTGGATAATATATAGTATGATGAGTTAGATTACACAAGTTAAGTGGCTATGTATGACCAGCAGCAGTGAAGAAGTTAAGTTAATTAAAATGTTAGCAAATATAAATAATCCAAGGTTAGTGAACATTGTTTCATTTTAAATTAATAAATATGCAAAGGTAATGTTTATAATTAAAGCTATAATTTATCTTCATGTTCTGCTTGTTTAATAACAGTGGTAACATAATGTTACATGCAGAAATGTAGTAATAGATTTGTTTAGTGCTGACACTATAAACAAATGTCTCAGTCTATTTATTCTAAGTTATGATACAGATTCTTTTCACATGCATCTGATGGCCTTTAAACCATTTAAAATGAACTACATTAATGTAATCTAATCTTGATACTGAACATAACATTTCAGTTTGAATTATCCAGAATCCATGATCCATTTTATTACTCACAAGCACTTTATACATTTATGATAATGGCAAACCTTGCTCTGTTACTTAAATCCCGTTTCAGATGGGATTTTTTTTTTATTATTTTATTTTTTAAAACATTTTTGGTAGTAAAATACAAATAAAGAAAAGTCAATGCTCAGTAAGCCCTTTAACAAAGCAAACAATTCAGCTTTTTATGACATTAGCAAATAATAAAGAAAAGATCTGACATTTACACTTGATGAAATTTTATGCTATAACAGAGATGAAGAAAATGGAATGGAAATCACACACGATAAAACCTGTCCATGAAATTCAGACGGGTCTTAAAAATAACCACTGCTAAATATTTTGGGTGTTCTCTTACTTTATTGAGGTCTGTATTTTACTGGAAAAATCTGTCCCTAAAAGTCAGTTCTTCAACACATGCAAATACTCTACTTAGTTGGAGTCATTCTGGTAAGATAATAATGAGGGACTTCAGGGGATTTATTCATGTAAGGAAGAAGGCAAGGTAACATGGTATAGAAATATTCAAATAGAGGTTTGCAGGAATTAGAATTGATTTGATATAGTAGTCACAAGAAATGAATTTAATTTTCCTGAAAACTTCTGGTAAATGTTCTTGGAATTTGCATTTAATCAACTTGATTTTGAACTCAAAGTATGTTATATTTATAGTTGGTCTAGATTTTCAACTCATGTGCCCATGGCTGTGTTTTCTGGTGTTAGGGTATTACATGCGATGCTAGAAGCAGTTATGCATATTAACTTTTTGCAGTGAAATTTATTTATAGTTAATTCACCCTTTTCCATAGATGAGATCACTCATGTGCATAAAAATAGCACACACAAGACCTAAACCTAAGGTGAGCAGCTACTAGCACCTTCCTTTAAATAATAAACTAAATTGATTAAATATCAGATTTATTTGACTAGACTTTGAAAGCGCAGTTCAGGCTGGCTTTCCTCATCTACTTTGTTAGCACCATGATGACACAGAGCTGCAGAATCAGGTATCCAGTTCATACACAAAGGAGTGCCCTGCGTATTAAAGGAAGATGACTGCTATAGTCCAATATCATGAATCAGAGCTTATCTGATCAACTTACTGGTCTAAAATAAAAAAAGACAATAAAACATATTCAGTGTCTGAATACTAAAGAATATATTGAAAGAACGTTCTGGATTTTATGGGCTTGCTTTACTTCTGATATGTCACAAAAATTGGCTCCACAGCAATTGTGTATGCATAAGGCCATTATTAATAAATTGCCATTTTAAGAAAGCATTTTTAGAATTATGTCATTCAGTCCTGTGGGAAAGTTTATCTTTTGAAAACTTCACCTTCAATGTCATACCCAGCAGAACTTAGCCTTAATAGAGATGATGCATGAATATTTCTTTTCTCTTTGTATCTGCATATTAGCAAGGGATTTCAGTAAGGCCATAAAAGACTGAAATACAGCTGATGTTATCGGAAAAAAAGAAAAGAAAATCCTCATCACAAAGCTAAATCTACTCTAAAAGTGTTTCACTATACTACAAAAATAACAAATGGGCAAAAAATCCAGTGAAGCATGGGATGTATAGAATTTCACAAAGCTGTAATGAGTAAGCAAATAGGTTATAAACAGGTAAATGTGATGGTGTTTAAAAAAATCATGTACAAGAAAGTACGGAGGCAGAAGTGTCAGAGATTGTGTGATTTACATGGTGGCTCTCACTGAGACTTTGGTGTCTTGGACAGTGTGTCCCTGTCAGGGTTTCGAGGCATGCACATGATATTTGGCCAAGAAGAGCCATTAGATATAACCACAGAGGAGAATTAGGAGCCAGGAGCTCCTGGCTTTTAATTTTCAGTCCTGAAACTGGCTCCTTCAGTTGTGTTGGACAACTTGTAACTGCTCAGAGGCATTTTCCTTGTTGTAAGTGTGAAGTTGGTAATAGGTTGTTTAATCATCTTTAGAGAGATTGGATGGTATTGTTTAACTGATGACCATTAAACATCTTTAAAATAAGGCATGCATTTGATGTAACTTTTAATGATCATTGTTAGGAGAGAGCAAGAGAATATTTAGACCACTATTTTTTAGATATTTCATTTTGACAAAAGGAAGGCCTCCTAAAAGGTTATTTTAAATACTGTATTTAAGGACAAAAAAGAGGAGAACATTTTTACAAGAAGTTAAACAGCAGGTTTCAGCTGTATCATTCTCTGTAAATGATCTTTTATAATAGGAGACAAAACAAGAAAGGTACCCTCAGAAGTGGTACCACACTATTTTCATGTTGATTGCAATAAGTGCTGAGAGTAGAGTGCATTCTGTGTAAAATCAATGTCTGGGGAGGAGGGGGGAGAAAAAAGCAGCACAAAGACTTCAGGATTTATCCTTTAAGTGCCTCTCTGGGAACAAAGCCGTGCCCAGCAAGGGCAGGAGCAGAGGCCAGGAGGAAGGAGGTGGACAACAGAAAGGCTATCACAGGGTGAAAGGGGTAACGCAACAGGAAGAGCATCAGGAGGGAACATCTTCATTAATTTTATCATGTATTTACTTTCCTAAATCTTCTTGTGTGTTCAGTCAACCTTGATCCCATTCTGTGATATCCTTGCAGATTTATAGTAAACATCTCCCTTCAGGATAGTGAAAAAGAGATAAGCCTGAACTGTAAAAAAAAAAAAAAAAAAAAATCCCCCCAAAAAACCCAACAAAAAACCCCCCAAAAACAAAGGGAAGAAAGGAAAGCTTGGTACCCAGCTATCATCACTGGTACCATCTGATAGCACCTGAAACTGATCGTCACAAAACCCAAATACAATATAACCAAATTACTCCAATACTCTTTCACTAGAGAAATCTTTTTCCCTTTCTTCTTTAGAAAAACCCTTCCTCAGAATAATTATTAAGGCAGGCCTAGGGAACTGTGTTCATTTCAGAGCTTTCATTTTTAGAAAGACTGTTTAATATTTATATAAAGCTCATGTTAAGTTTATGCACCTGTCAAAATACTAAATTATATGATAGTGATTGCAAAACGAGCTATTTATCAGACAGATGTCTCTACCAAACCTGGAGTACATAGATACGGAGGGGCAGATCCCCTCCCGCTACAGGGTAATGGTGCTTTATTTATGACAACCTGCCAGGGAGGGGATGTGTTTAACCCTGCTGGCTCCGAAAGCTGTGTGGGTTGAACGAGCTCTGCTGAAGAATGCCCTTTCCACCACAGGAGATATAACACTAATAACTTTTTCTTGAATAAAGCCTTGTGAAGCACGAGTAACTGTTCTGATGTATAGCTTACCTTCACGTTTCCCACAGTGTTCTTCAAAAGTTGCCTTGTTTTGATATCGGGTGGCTTATTTCTCCAGCTGTGGCCTTAGGAGTGAAAAAATAATGTGAGGATACATTTTAAGTGGAAGACAGATGTTCTCACGAAATAATTCTATAATCAACAGCACTGTAGAATAATGCTTAGAGGTGTTAAAGTCTGACCTCAGCCAGCTGTAAATTGTAACTGAAACATGCTGCTTGTTACTGCCAGGAATAGGTCAGGGTGTCAGGAGCCTGAGTGAAGGGGCAGAGCTCAAGGGAAAGGTCGTAGCAGGAGAGGATGGAGAGGTGACAAGTTGAGTAACACAGGGCATTAGTAATACCACAACCTATAGGAAGTTTAATCAGTTTGCTATAACTTTCTCCAGATGTCTCTGAATTTGCATTTGCTGGGTATCCAACTGCCTTGGAGCCACCTAGGCTGCCTGTGCCTCTGAGCTGTGCCACTGAGAGATGTACAATGCAGCGTCTTATTTTCATCTTTAATGAACGGCTCCTGTGCATCAGAAACCCCTGCATGTACAAACCTGGATATATATTAAAAAACAAGTATGCCGGTCCTGGACCTTAGATGCTTGGATCTGGAATCTAGGAAATCTAGCACCTTGACTCCAGCAGGCTAGGCTTCTTTTACAGTATCTCAAAGAAAAATTCAATGTCTTTATGTCCAAACTAATCTTGTGCTGCTTTAAAAAAAACCAAAAGAGTATTTATTTATGAAGAATAAGCTGCACGGGCTTCGCTCTGCTTTGGAGAGAAATTCTTTGTAAATACAACTAAGACTCTCTAATCCCTGTTATAATAAACTCCACTGATCTGAACAGGTGTATATCACAGTTGCTGCTTTTCAGCAGCACAACGCTTCCTGCGTGATCCATGGAGCAAAATTTCTCACACTGGGAGAAAAACAAGAAAAGGGAGAAGGTACAATAACTGAATTCCTCCCTCAAATGCAAATCCATACCAGTTTGCTACTAAGCTCTCTTGAATCTGTGTGCACTCAGAAACCAAGAAGGAAACCAGCAGCCACTATCTGGCTGGCAAATCACCACCCATATTATCCAAAAAGCATGGCAAAAACCTGGTAAATGTATGTTTGGAAGCATGCAGTTTTTTTAATAAGTTCTCAAATTCAAAAGCCATTAGGGAATTTTGCACAAATTATTGAAATATGTTAGCATAATAGAAAAAATATACTGCATATCACTTGTGTGTACTGCATATCTGTACTTATTCCAGTTACTTAATGCATATATTAAATACACTGGGGAGAAAAATAGTTTCTTACTTAGTTTGCATTTGTTTTGATTCTGTGCGATGGAGTATGAATTACCATGTTACTGATATACCTATGCAAAAATACAATGCAGTAGATATCTAATTATGACCTGAAGTGAAAATGAGTTATAACTCCTCTTGATACTTCTTATGATTTGCTGCATTATAAATAACAGTGATTTATTATTGTTTCACCTACTGCTCTGCTAGTGATGGATCATAATAGTAGATAATCATAATTTTGAAATCAGAACAGAGCTGTTTTTTCTTCCATATAATTCAATTTTAACTCCACTACTGAGGTTGTTGAGTATCACAATCCATCTACTTTATGCTACATTTTATTAGAAAGAAGATATGTTAATATATTTGGTAGCTGTTCATTACTAACATCTGTTTATTAGACTTCTCTGTTAAACTGTCCAACATACCTTTTGATAGTCTCATTACGCTCTCAACATGACCCCCATGGCAACTACCAAGAAAAACAGATGATCAAGGACCAGTATTTAAAAGGAAGACTTCCCCTTCTGTATGTGCTGTATATTTAAAGCAAAATTGCTGTACCATTATTGTAAGTTTACAGATCAACATGGTCTTAGCACCATAGTATTCAGCAGTTCAGCAAGACCCTTCTTTTATGCATTTGGCCCCTGGTAGTGCTTTATATTCAGTTATTCCATATATTGCTCCCCTGTTAAAAGTTGGGCTGGGTCTCATCCAGACAGTCCTCAAGCAGTGGGGCCTGGACGAGGACCTCCCCTCCTCCTCCGTGTGAGTGTTTTCACATGTTCACCTCTGCAGTGGGAAGTCTCTCATGAAGCAGGAGCATCCCTGCTGTAAGTCCAGCCTGCGGTAGGTGCATGAAACCTGAAAATAATTTTCATCTACGGGAGTACATTTATATGCAACAGGTTCACGAAGTATTTCCCCCAGAAGACTCTGAGGCTCCTCTCCCTCTTGCTGCCACCAGATTCCCCTCACACGGCTGTCATCACGCTCTGCTTTCTTTTTGATGCTTCAGCAACCTGCACTCCTGTTCTTGCTAAGGGCCCCCACATGTCACCGTGACAGATGCTACGTAGCTAATGAGTGGCTGAAGCAAGACTCTCACTGGCAGCTAATAAAAACTTTATATCTGAAATGAAGTCCCTTCCCCAGGGAGAAAACAGCCTTCTCCAGCTTCCCTGATAGCAAGAGGAGGAACTGATGGATCTTTTGGTGGAACAGATCAGGCACCATTGGCCATCACTGTGTTTGCTGTGCATAAAACCCTCGTTGCTAACAGTGATGGACTCTTTTTCAACAGCAGTCACCCCCGTCTATAAATATGAGGCTGTGTCTTTTAAAAATCTGTTTCATTTTAATCATCTTATTAATTTACTCTGTGGCTGCGTCCAAAAAACCTCCAGCTGCTTCTGCAGCTTCCTTTGAAGTGGACTGTGCCAGAGCAACTCTCTAGAAAATAGCTGGCAGATTAATGCAGACTGGCTGCCAGAGATGTGGAGCTGGTCACTTCGGCTCTGTCTCACTTGGTGGAGAGCAGAGGAGCTGCCATGGACAGCCGTACGGTGGCTCTGGCTGCAGAATATGAACAGCAAAAGCATGAAGCAAGCTCTGCAGAAGGAGGTGCAACAGCGTCTGCAGGAAAACAGAGGCGGTGCTTGCTCATCTTTGCCGAAGTACTAAACCTCGGCTGATGTAAGGGGCTTGGGAAAAGGAGAGAGATACAGACAGCCCGTGGTGAAGGAGCGTTCATTTTTTTAGATGTGTTTGTGCACCATGGCCTAAAACACACAGTGGGAATATTATTGAAAACTGTCCTAGATGGCTTAATCTTTATTTTTAAAGGCTATGAATGGTTCATTGAACCTCAGATAAATTATTGCAGTAGTTAATTATTATCTTAGTTTAAAAAAAAATGTTTAGGCTATCTCTGGCTTAGCAATTAAGAATTTAGTGATAGGACAAGGGATAATGGCTTTAAACAGAAAGAGGGCAGATTTAGATTAGATATAAGGAAGAAATTCTTCACTCTGAGGGTGGTGATGCACTGGAACTGGTTGCCCAGAGAAGTTGTGGATGCCCCATCCCTGGAAGTGTTCAAGGCCAGGTTGGATGGGGCTTTGAGAAACCTGGTCTGGTGGAAGGTGTCCCTGCCCATGGCAGGGGGGTTGGAACCAGATGATCTTTAAGGTTCCTTCCAACCCAAATCATTCTATGATTCTATGAATTTGATAGTTACCTTCTTTCTCTATCCTGTGTTTTCCCATGGGCAGACAGGATGGGTTTGCTTGCTTGTTTGTTGGAAATTATTTCTGTGAGCACACTGCAGTCCATAAAATATTTTCAAATTATTTTCTGGCTGTTTGCATTTCAAAACTGGAGGTGTTCTGCCTGGACATAACACCACCTACAATTTCCCTGACGCTCTATGCGGAGTAGTTACTTTTTAAATTTGGGCAAATGAATATTTATGATGCAAAGCACATTTTCTCTGAATATTCTGCAACATCAGTTCAAAATATTTTTTATGACTGTGTCTACCATTAACTTGTAAATGTATGGAAACCAGGCACAAACAGAGTAATTGTGTGGCTGCATTCACTCAGCCCCTTTTGTAACGGAGAGTTTCTATCGTATAACAGCTATTGGGAGACTCTGAAAAGAGAGAGATGGTGTCAGACCCGCTCCTCAGAAACAAGCTGCTGAGGTCCACTGCAAACCCGCAGCGAGAACTGACACTAAATTGCAGCTTTTTGAGAACCTGACAAAAGGAGGTGAGAATGGAGTGGGACAGGGTGTCCTACCTTCATCACAAGGTGACTCCTTCTAATTGCACCTGAATAAAATAGTAGGGCAAAAGACAGTAGCTCGCATTGTGGTTGTCCGGTTTATGTGCTCTCTGATAATTAGACTTCAGTCTCTGGAGCTATCTTTGGCATATTCCACAACTGCTAATTTCATTAAATGGCCATGAGAAGGGAGTATATCAACCAGTCAATATAGTTTCACTTTTTCTTTCCCATTATTATTCTTCTTAGACTTCTTATCCATGGTATAGGAAAGGAAACGCATATGAAGTTGTATATCCAGTTCTTGTTTATTGAAGAACAAAATAAATATGAGCATCCAAAAACTTTCACAAAAGCCAAACTTTAATGGACCCCCAAAATCTGGGAAGAAATGAATAAGTAAAAAGAAAAGGAAAGAAAAGAAAACCCTAGAAGCACGACTGAAATGTGTACAGATAGTTTTAAAGCTCCTGCTTTACAACTGAATAAATAACTCCTTGAGCAATAATTTATTTGCATGCTGTTAATTAGAAGCATAATTATTTTTTGTAGATTATAAATAATGGTGCACAAAATGTCATTCCCAGCATATCAAATGGAAATAATATAAACATTCTTAAAAAACCAAGAATAGCTTGCAATGAAACTGATTTAAATTAGTTGTGATTTTTTGTGATGCCTTGTACTAATGAAAACTATAAATTTGTGTCTGAAGTTAGTAATTTATTGGTAAAATGCAAGGGTTCATTAATCATTCTGCTTTCTCTTATACTTGGCACATATGGAAGGAAAATCTCTATGTTTATCACTGCTTCAAATAAACAGTAGCATAAGTAGATTATTCCCAACAGAAAGATTTTTCTCACACCCTAATCTCAGAGCAATCATTCACTGATCTAAATGAGCAGTTACTTAAACCGCTAAGAAGGGATGCTAATTAGCTAAGGAAAACTAGGCAAGAGTATTTAATTTAAAAAAACCCCACCACATCATTTTTTCCTGCTATCTTAATTCTAATGTATTATTTACTTTCAGTTTGCTTGGATGTTGTCTCCATGACAATATCATACTTAGGTGTGTCTTCTCAGGAGGATGAGTTCTTATAAACTTCTCTACTCTGAAGCTTTGGTTTTGTAGCCTCTACTCAGCTGTGGTTACACCTGTCACTTCCCAGTTAATTTAGGTATGTATTGGGGTAAAAATAGGAATGAATATGAGCCCGCTTTGCTCTCCGCAAGCAGGGAGGGGGGATGTGGGTCTGCCTGGACTATAAGCACTTTAAAGCATGTGAAAGTTTTAGTTTTTCTACAGATGTCTCATGCCTCCAGGTCCAAATAACTCCTAACAAGCTATGTGCCTTAGAAAGAAATATCTTTTAGCTTTTGATGCAAAACAGNAAGTCAGATTGTTAAGATTTATTAGATCTTCTCTGATGAGGTCTCTTGGCATCCCATGAGCAATGTCTTGAAGGCTTGCCCAGCAAAGATGCTCTGATGCTCACCATCAGATCCTGGCAGCCTCCTCTGATGATCTGGTCAGCAGTGGGGATAATTAGGTGGCACTCAGGAGACATAAGGAAGGAGGAGTTTGTCCCCCAGTCATGGGAATCCTTGTTCCTATGGTCTGTCCTGGGCACAGGCCTGTTCTTCTTCCATACCTCCAGCAGTGCTAAGGAGAGAAGGGTTGTGATTATGGTCACTGTTGGCATGGGATTGGTGTTTATGTGTCAATGCGTTAATCCTGGGCCAAGCACGTCTGGGTGTAAGTAAAATAGCTGTAGAATGGCTTCTGCCATTAGATTTCTGGCATTTCTGCTCGGCCATAAGGGTAGATTTTTGGGTGCTTGAAGAATCACTCCATCACAACAGCTTTGCAGTGCTAACCATTCTGCTACTGCCATGGGGTCACACTGGCATAGAACTGGTGCTTCATTCTGGAGATGTGGGTCTTTTTATTTATTCCTAACTGTTGTCTTCAGTACTGTGAGGCTCTGATAGTAGACATCATGTGAAAAGGGTCAATAATCAATACAAAATAAGGGTAATCCAACATTTTCATGGATTAGAAATTTGGTTTTCAACTTTTGGTTCCATTTTACTCATTTTATTCTGCCCTCTGACTTGCCAATGTTGAGGGATGTAAGGAAGGGTCTTTTCATGGAAAATATATGGACATTGTCAATAGTCAGCTAATGGCTGCAGGCAAGCTTTCAGATTTTAAATTTATTCCATTAAAAATGAAATGATTCTACAGAGGGGAGAGCCACTGTGCAACAACAGCACTATTACTGAATGGATGGAACATATCGGATATGGATGAAATTCTTGAACTGTCTTACATGCCATCTTGTTCTTTCATCCCTGCCTTTAATTCCAGCAGACAAACAATGCTTTATAGAGCTGACCTCATCTAAGATATAGCTTATTTCCTCTTGATAAATTGTATTCTCTTTACGTGCTCTTTCACAAGCACAAGAATCTAAATCTCTCATACACTGTTCTGCAAAAATCCTTCCACCTCATTTTTTGCTTTAATTCTTCAACTAGAATTTTAATATGTTGTTTAAAGACATTTTCAGGATGGTTGGCAAAGACAAGGTTCTAACAGATCTAGGTGTTAGAGAGTTTGCTGATATTTCTAGAAGGCTGCAAAAACTGTGTGTGAACAGTAGAAGCACAGCTGAATGTTGTTGAGCCCAGGAAAATACATTGAGCATATTCCTGTGCACAAAGATTAAAAATAGAGCACATGTAAAGCGTTTAGACTAGTCTTTGTTTTGTCTGTGAGCTGTGATTCACCAGTTTGGCATTCTGTTGAGTAGCCAGTCATCATTGTGGACCTTTGATGTATTCTCCATTAAAATGCATGTGCTGTACTTCTGGAGGATTGATGAGAGGTGGAAAAATTGAAGACATAGTGGAAAGAAAACAGAATAAGAAAGAATTCTCATAGGCTACATAGACACAATTCATGTCAACATATGAATAAATACTTCATGTACCTATGGCTAGACAAAAAACACTGAGAGACTTTAGTGCTCTGCTGCATTTTGTCTACAAAATTACTAGCATAGAAAATTGTTCTAAACAAGACACATCCTGAAATAATGCTTTTGTGTTCAAAGCACAGTATTTGGACATCTGTGATTATGGGTTCTGTTCTTAACTCTGCCACAGGCTTATTTTAAGATTTAAAAAAATCTTGCAAAAAATGCCCATGTTTCTCGTTCTCTATTGGTAAGATGAGAATAAAAATATGAGTCTGGTTAGGATGTTGTTAATTGTAATTTGTGAAATGCTTTGAGGTCCTCCAAGAAAAGCACTGAAGACATGAAAAGAAGTATTATTTAATAAAGATTTAATTAATAAATAGCCATGAGGCCTAAATACACTACCACTAAGGATAAATTGTTTTATGACAGATACCTTCACCTGTTTAGTACAACGGCTATGAAAACTAGAAAAAAAGGGCTTGAAGTTGAGAAAGCATCTGAACAATTTGTGATTTAGCATAAGCATTATTTTAAATCCTGACCTCCAGATGAGATCAGCTAGATGCACAGATTTATATAGTAATATACAGAAATAATTGAGAAAGGGAGGATTCAGAGCTATATGACTGAAAGCATGAAAGGTCCCCAAAGCCTTTCATGTTATCATCTTTGAACAGTGCTTTGGTCTTTTGTTCCTCTTATGATAGATGATGCTTTAGTGTTGCAATGACAGTGAAGCTCCTACTCTAAATTGCGGGAGAAAAAAGTTAACAGAGATTAAATATATGTTCACTTACCCACAAAATCTTTTTATAAAGCTAGTTACCACCAATAGTCTTTTCATCTGTTATTGATGATGATACTCATGTATGACTGCTTTCCCTCACACCACAGTTAAATATAATGAGCTGTGTACTATAGCAAAAAATGTTAAATTTCTTCTTTGAGGAAAAGAATTAGATTTTGATAATATTACAAAATAGCACCATGATGAACTTGTATTAAAATGCCAGACAGTGGCTTCTTATAGAGATATATGTATCAGCTCTGATTTTTTTTATCCTGAGTTATAGTTATTTTTTACTATTCTGTGCCTGACTCTACAACTTTTATTTTGAGCTGTTCCAGAAGCTTTAGTGAATCCAAACTCTTATACACATTAAAAATGACAGAATCTGGCCTTTTATTATTAAGTAAGAGGGGAAAAAGAAACACACGAAAATGCCGGTTTCTTCCTCTAGCATCACCTCTTCTATAAAAACTAGAGGGAAAGATTTTTTTTTTTTTTTTTAAGTAAGAGGAATCTGAGGGGATAATTACTGAATGAGTAATTGATATGCCATACTACAGAGCTTCTTGGCTTATGCAGCTGCTCAGAGAAGCAGGACGGTCCCTTTTCCTTATGCTATTTGATATAATCATGGGGCTGCCACAGCACCAGCTCATCCTTTTTGCAGGGCTCTGTGGCTAATCTAGACCAAAAAGCACATACAAAATAAAAATGGATTAGTTTTGAAATGTGTGCTTCACCAAGGTGCTCCTGTAAGACATCCAGTTTCTTAATGCAAGCCCTTCCAAACCCAGACATCAAATTATCATATAATTAAAGCTTTTCTTTGCTAACTATTAGGTCATTAAATGTGTTCTGCCTCTTGCAAAACTAAGAAAAAGGCTATGGGAAGTGTTGTAGGAGATGACTCAGAGAACCTTAGGAGAAGTCTTTTAGAGGTTGCACTGGATGTATCCACTCTTATGCAAACACTACACAGGGCTACATTTTATTAAACGGCATTGGAGAATATTCTGCATTGCGTATATTTCACTGGGGTAACCACCGCAACTGCCCAGATCTTGCAGCAAGACTTATATCAAGTTGATTCAAATGCAGGTTGTTAGCAATTTTATTTTGTGTGTTTTTTGCATTGATTTTACAGGCTTTTTGCTACTCCTGTTAGATGCTTTTCAGTTCTGTGTTTTTTTCAGTCCAGTCTAGAAGTTCTGAAATGCATAATCATAGGATGAAATGAGGGAGCGGGGATACTGCTAAGTGCTGTCAGCTGTTGTGGATGGGTCATGTGCCCTGATCTTAAAGGACCACCAAATGAAAGTCTTTAGAAATGGGGAACTCAGCTGCAGTCTATTCCCTGATGGCAAACTGGTATGTTCCTGTTAGTGGTTGTCACCTTTTGACCATGATGTCTACAAATTAGAGATAAATAGAAGAGAAGGGGGTTTAACAGGCTTATATTGGAGAAATGCTTTACAAGAATGATGAGCTTGTTTGATTTGTACATAATAAGCACCAGGTGCCATACCGTATGTGTAAGCTGTGTTACTCACCATCCTGAGTTTCAGGAAAATTCTTGTGCTTGGCCTCTTGTTTTCCTGATTCAGTTTATACTAAACTTCAGATAGATAACAAAACCTCCAAAATGTTTCAGATTCAGCCGTTACTGCTGCCCAGGAGAAGAATATACAGATACAGGTAATAATGCATTCAAAGCAAAATACCTGGTGCTTGTGGAGCTATTTAAATCTCTGGATGTATATTTTGTTTGGTTTAAAGGCATTATATGAATGATATAATCTACTATATGAATAGAAAATTATGTTTATGGAAGTATTTGTATTTTATATATTTTAGAACATCTTACTTGGCATCTAAATGCAAAACAACTTCATTTTTACTGCGATGACATGGTCATGAATAGGAGATATTGAGCAATAGAAGAGATAATGACCCATATGTAACAGTTGCTTTTAGATATACAGCCATGTTTACAGAGATTATGGGAAGGCTTCATGCGCTTCAGTGCAATTTACTAAATACAATGTGGGATGAAATTGCTGTTGTTGGAGCACAGGACAGTTTTAGAAATGAGTAGCTTATCGGGGGGAAAGCCTTATGTATTCACCTGGAACAAAAAGCATTAGTATATTTAGATGATTCTTCTCTTGAAATAATTTACAAAATTGCAATACCTTTGTCAGTGAATTCCAGTTAATTGCTTTACCATAAGAGAGCACTTGTTTTTTCCAGGAAAAACTCCCTTATGAACCTTCCCTAATGAAGTCTTGCAGATTTCTGTCCAATTTCTTCAAGTGTTCTGTCAAGTCAGCAACTTTATTTCCCCTCATCATGTCTTCTCCATGGCAGTACCTCAAAGTCTTTTCTGTGTTCCAGCCCTGTCTTCTACTGAAGTTGTTTAACTTAGTATTTCATAATCTTTCACCAATAGCTCATAAGTTCTTGCATAGTTAGAGGGACAAAAGACAGCACATATCACTGCTAGTCCAGGGGTAAGCATGTCCTCAGTACGAGCAGCCAGCAGTAATGCTGTGAGATTGTACAGGGACAAAGTCCTCTGAGCATCTCCTTAATGGGACAGTATTTGGCTCTGGCCTCTAACCAGCCTCTGATTTTCATTAAATCTTTAGCAACAATCTATCTGATAATACTGCCTATCTGTGAGGGTAACTGGCCAGCAGATTCAAAGGGGCAGACAGAGACACAAGTGGAAAAGACTCTCTCTTCTTCAGGAGAGCAGACTAAAAATAATTTGGCCTTTAGATATCTGCAATATGTTACAATGCATTGTATGTTACCACAAAATTCCCTTTCCTCTCTCCTACCTGGAAAAATGTGTGTGTGTGTATTTTATTTTTTTTAATTAAATATTGTGAAGTATTCAAGGGTCTCTATGTAATGCTATCCATACCATCAACGCATGCTGAATTTAAAATAAGATGAATGCAACTTAACTGTGAGGAGCCTGCAATTAATTTATGAAATATCTCCTGAAATGGAAGAGCACATCTTTCAGTGGAAGTTGTGAACACTTAATGGAGATAGCTAATAGGATTGGCCCAGCATAGTTGCAATTAATAGTGTGCAGTGGGATTTTCAAAAGCACTAAAGGGAAAAAATACTTTAACAGAACTCCCATACTTAATCTTCTCATTGTTGCTAAGCTTCCATAGTATGAACTTTTAACTTATGTTAGGAAATAATCTCCTTGCTAGACTTGTGTTTTCAGGTTACAAAATTGGAAATTCAGCTTTGTAAAGTGTTCTTAGTTTTGGTGATAGCTTCCATACGTTGTACTGTTCTATAAATCATCATAAGCCTAGTTTAGATAGACATACATATATCTGAATATGAAACCAGAGTAATTCCTCATTACATTGAACAGTTAAGGTGTTTATGAAGCCTTAATGTACTAAGTGGTATAATTTGGATGAACAGAAACAGGAAAAGCATTGTGTTCTAGCATTCTTACAAGAGGGAGAGTGGGCCCATATGAAATCTGTCCGCAGTGGCAGTTTGTACAATATACATGCCTACTAGCTAAGTAGCAGGGTCCAAATTTTATGCAAGTGTTCTACTTCATGACAATTTGGTTAGTTTCCATGGAGATAATTATATTGTCACAAACGAAGGGTAAAGATTTCAAGTGCAAGATAAATAGGAGGAGCACATGGACTTCCAAGCAATAAAGATGTTCTTTTGCTCAGTAGTAACAAAAGGCAACTGTAATCACAGCAGTGAAAGAGTGAGCTGTCTTTGCTATAAATATTGTTAGCATTCAGTATATCAACACCCTGTATTTCATACTATGCCTCTCAGTACCTTTTTCTTTATGATCGTGCTTTCAATAGATAATAGTTTTCACCAGTTACACTAGAATGGGGCCAACTCTTTAGCTGGAATAAATCAGCCCAGCTGGACTGCAGTCAATGAAACTGTGCTAAATTAAAGCTGAATTAAGCTGTGCCGAATTAAACCATTTGAGAATTTGACTTCACATTGTTCACCTACCCTGCCAATTGATCAGGTCAATAATATAAACAACAGAAGATAGATACTTGATGGATATTTTTTTTCTTCCCATAAGTAGATGCTCCCTTCAACCCTCCAAGTTATTCAAGACAATAGTTTAGTCAAGCTTCTGGTTTATCAGTTGCCCAACCAGCTCCTCGCTGATGGTGTTGGGAACTCCTGTGTTTTAATCGCCATTCTGGTCAATTGGTAAGGCAGCACTCAGTTTTTCTTACTCCTTTTTTCTTTTTACTCTCTTTTTTCCTTCTTTTTTTTTTTTTTTTCCCTCCAGCCATAGTTCTTTAACTCAATGACAAATGCTCATTAAAGAGAAGGGCCTGTCATGTTTCCTAAGACTATTTGCATTGCTGGTCTGTGAAAATCTTGGTTGAAATTGCTTTCAATTTTTCAACCATTGGACTATGGCAGTCCTGGAAAAGAGTCTGGATGAAGCCTGAGTGCAGGCATCTATGTATGCTAAAAGATAAACTGCAGGTGAGTCGAAGCATGTTTTTCATCTGTAGAGCCACATCTGTATATTATGGATTTGTTAGCTATTGGTTGTGCCGTTTACTGTTGGCCTTGTAAATCACATTTAACATCAAAATAACAAGGAATATCCCCCTTGAGTGGGTAACTTGCTCAGCTTTTTAAATTTAGAAGCTACTCAACACTACTGCAAGCAAACTAGTTGATATGTGTTGTTGATTCTAAACACTGACAGTAGAATTTGGTTGCCTGAACACAGGCACCCAGCACCAGCCTGCCTCAGGGTTGCCAAAGCTGATGCGGGGTTTAGGAAGACCTTGATATGTTGGGTGTGTAGGAAAGGTAGCATAGAACACTGTCATGTAAAGATGCTCTTCACAATGGGTGATTATTTGTACATATATGATTTATATTGTGCCCATATAATTTATATTTTCTATATAATGCTTACCTATGCGTTAAATACATTAGTTATATGTAAGTATTAGAAGGCATGATTGTATCTTTCCATAAGGAGAGATATATGCATTGTATATGCAGCATACTTTATATACTTAATTATAAATATATGTTGAAACTCTGCCTTGTATTTATTAATTCAATGGCACTGCCTCAGTTGTGTTCTTTGTTCGGCACTGACAAAAGCTTTTGTAACTTAAAACATCTGAGAGAGTTCTAGTTTTCTTTCTGTGGTTTCATGTTACTTGAGTGAGAAAGATGCCCTGGACAGTGCTGCTCTGCAAGCTTGGGCTCTCCACAGGAGCCCTGGCCATGGGGGGCTGCCATGCTTCCCAGCTGTGCTGGAGCCCAGCCTCAGCGAGTTGTGTCCACATCTTTCTCTTTCAGATCAGAAGTCCTCCCCCATTCATGTTATTCTCTCATTCTGCCACCTGCTTTTAATCTGTGAGTGAGGCTTATTGCTCTTGTTGATCTCTCATCTGCTTATTTTGCCTTATTAGCTTCTAAAGTATATGGTAATTAGAATGAGAGAATAGCAACATAACAATAAGCAGAAAATTCCTTCACATTGCCTTTTTTTCCCACTCATAGTTGGTTTTCTTATACCCTCTTTTCACTGTGGATGTCTCCTCCTTTTTTGTTTTCTTTCTTCAATATTATGTCTTGATTTTAGCCTTTGGGCTGGGATCTTGCTGTTTCCATCCTACGGTGATTTTTTAAATTTTCTTTCTTCCAAAAGAATACATATTTAAGAAACTTTTCAATTTTCTTTGCAAACTAGACTCAAACAGTGGCTCGGAATTGAGCACTGAGCTGTCTGAATTATATTTGTCAACTAGTACAGCAGTGGAATCTCACACCATTTAAAGCAATTCAGATTTTCTGTCCAGAAGTTAGTTATGCTTTGGGAATGTTCAAGAATATAAGAACTGTGTGAATTTTTGAATAGTATGTTTCTAAAAATATTGTTTTCTTACTGTGGTGAGATTTTAATATATGCATTTCCGAAGTTACCAACTAATCTGTGTGGGGGGTTATTGAAACCTGGTTGGCCACAAACCATAGGTACTAAACATTAAGGCCTACCCCTGTGGAAACCCACAAAATGTATCTTATCCTTCTGAATTTCCAGTGGGGTTTTCAGTGCTTGCCATGTGAGAAAAGAACAAAGGTCTCAGCTGGACTTCTTTGTCTTTGAATTTGAACTTGAAGTCAGGCATATCCCATAGAGACACTTGCTCACTTTAGGGTTACATGCATTGCTCAATCTACTAATGAACTAGGATGGCAGCTCTGAAGGGGAAGGTTCAAGTCATTGTTTATATGATGAACCACAAGAATATGAATAGCAGATGCACTCATTTTCTGCTTGCAGAACATGTGATTATATCACGGAGTAGCACAACTCAAGCGCAGGCAGTAATACCTTGTTAAAGAAGAAAGATATATCCTAAAAGTTGTACTGAGGTTCATTAGCAGAGCTGAGTGGAAACCTGTGGTACGTCGACTCTTGCCCAGGCTTTGCATTTCAGGCCGTTATTTTTACTACATTACTTCTGCAAGGCGTACATAAAACAGATATTGCATACAAAAATCTGCATATCCTAAAACCAAAGTATTTCTCAGCTTGTAAGAATCTGAGATTTACATTTTATTCACATGTATCACAAAAGACAAAAGCCCAGGAGATGCTAAGCATCACTATTGTGAAGAAGGTGGACAGAGATGCACCACCACCACCCCCCGCCCCAACCTAAAAGCAGAAGTTATTGTAGGAGCCTTATTTTGTTCTTTAAAAGGCCAGAAAGACCGATTTAGTCATTCCCTTCTGTGCTTTAGTGACTCGGATTTAAAGATGTGGTCTCTCTTCCAAGATTTGATGCTAATACTATAGCATCAGTTAAAATTCTCCGATGGTGGTCGCTGTTGTGTCTGCTACAGTTAGATAGGGGTATCTACCAGACCTTCAGGTTATTTAATCCTATTGAACAACACTGTGAGATGTAATAATTGATTTATTCAATGATCTCTTGCTTGCATTTATACTGTCTACCAAAGGACTCCTAGGTCCTAACACTTGTATTGAGAGAATTTCAAAAGGCTCATAGGGGATGGCAATAACTCAGATTATATCAAAAGACAATTTCTGTGCCTGGGAGCCTGGGATAGTTAGCAGAGTGCTTCAGTGTCCTCAGAGGTCAAATTAACCACAGCATGTTGTATAGCTGCTGTTAGTTTGATTGCAAATCAAATGCCCTTCCTTTGGTAGAGCTTCAGAATGGAGCATTTTGTGAGAGTGTTCCTTGAAGCTTCCCGGTAAAGACAATGATTTAAAAAATAAATCTTTTCGATAGGGTTTAACCTTTCATGGCAAGAATGTGTTAATGGCAGTTCTTCCCTTTAGCAACTTATTATAGAAAGATAAGCTTAGAAGCTGTTCTCTGCCTTTGCCACAGCTATTTTATTTATCAATAAATATTCAATGGACTATGGTTAAGTTTGCAGTGGGAGTGTGGAGGAGAGGAACAGCTTTAATGTCAGTACTTGAATCATTAGAATTATGTTTTTCCTTGGCCATTATTTCTCTTAAAACAAAAAACAACAACAACAATAAAAGTGACAAACTGAGAATAAATATGAAGCAATGTCAAGGCTTGTCACTCTTACCAGCTCTAGCAGGGTTAGGCTTTCAGCTCCTGGTGCTGTTTTCTCCCAGTACCCTGCCTTCTCCATCCACACTGCTTTCATTGGAGACAAAAGGATATTTTTTTTTCTTTTTTAATTTTGGATGCTGAGGAATTGTGCCAGGTTGAGCTGGCAAAGAGATAAGTGCCACAGCAGGGAGGAAGATTCATAAATGATGAAGACACAATCTCTTAAACTCCCTGGCTCACAGGTGTTTTGTTATTAATGAAGCTGAAAAAGATGCTCCAAATTATGTCTCCTCCTTGACATGAGAGCTTTGGCAGCCCTTTGTGACTGAAATCTCCTGCTCTTGCAGGTGTGCAGGATAAGCTTGCAAGCCAGAATGGGGAAACAAGAGAGAGAAAAAAAATATATTCACATACCCAAGGGATCCTAGGGATGGAAAAGGGAGGAAGCAGGGAGAGAAAGAAAAAAAACACTCAGTGCATTGCGAAATGTATTCTGTCAATATATGGGAAAAGAGATAACTACAAACTTCATCTCTATGCATCTTATTTATTCCTCCAGCCCACATACACCTGGCAGCAAAGAGAATTGTAATCTGGTCTGTAACCCTACACTGACATCCTTTTAAAATTCCTAAGCAGAGCAACCTACAGGCTAAAAAGGATTTATAAAGTTTTGCAAGCTCCTTTCCAAAAAAACAACCGTGATTACATCAAAGCTTTGGAACAACAGAAAAAGTTTTATTTTTGTCAGTTTTTTCATCTTTTGTCCCCTATGTGTTAATACCTGGCTTATGGGAAATAATTATATTATGCTGGTTTTTATTGCCTTGTTATGGAAGAATGAAGTTCATTTTTGCCTTTTATTGGCACCATCTGTTTCTTTTCTGGCAAGTATCTAAGACAGCATCATATGGTAGTATCATACATATAAGCAGGCTGGTCCTGAGGTATTCGGGTTGTACTGATCATCAGAGGCTCAGGAATTCTGTTTTTCCTTATTTGTCCTTCTTCTGCATAGTCTGACAAAACAAAAGACACCCCCCACACCCTAAAAGCCTTAAGATACATTTTCTATCGAGAGGTATAGCAAATAGTCACCCACTAGAGATAACGAAAAATTTAGATAATGTGTTTGGGAAGAGTTTCACTAGATTCTTCTTGCATTCACCTTTCTAAAACACTGAAAATATCAGTGAGCAATGCCTTCCCCTCTTCAACTTGTGGACCGTGGTGCACAGCTGCATGGTCAGGGTGACCGCATAGGTCAGCGGCGCAGGGGGATGTGCTATAGTTTTGAGGCTAATTAGAATTTTGTCATTGACTTCATCTCCAGACAACGCCTTACTCTTAGATACTTGTTTTGAGTATAATACCTATTGATTTCTCTTAACTGTAAAGGGAGCCTAAAGAATGAAGTTAAGCAAGATGTATCCCACTTACTGTTATGTACAAAAGCAATTCCAGGTATTGATATAACAAAGGAATATAGCCTCACTTTAATATTTGTTGCAGTCAAATAAAAAGTCCACCCTTTCATAAAAGCTTCTGTAGAAATTGTTTATTTGAGGAGATTTGGGGAATCTAGTTTGAATATCAAAGTTGAGCCTAAAGAGATCCTCAATGATGATTAAAGGTCTCAAATTAGAAACAGAAGAAAAAGAAAGGTAACAGAAGCTTAACCTCAGAATCCATTTTATGCTGTAAAGAGTATTCAGTGTTTTCTTTGGTTTGTGAGTCAGTGTCATGTGTCAACAATTCATAGTAATCAGAGACGTAATGCACAGTTTAGGCTGAACATAGCTACACCTGAGCATAAAAGAACACTGAGGCATCTACCCTGGTGCTGAACAGCTAAGAAGTTTACTTGGCACTAATGTAATGATCGATTTATTTTTGGCTGGTTAGAGGTGGAAAACAGTATTGTTTTCATAAATTCCTACTAAAATGGTTCGTAGGTTTCTATGAAATCTGCCAGTGGTGACAGTTTGTGTGGTACATGCATTTACTAGGTTTTCAGTAAACAGGGTCCAAATATTGTGCAAATGCTCTATTTTGTGAGAACTCAATTAGTTTCTATGGAGACAATTATGTTGTCACAAGCCGAGTGTTACGACTTCAAGTGTGAGATAAATAAGAAGAGCATGGGAACTTCTAATCAGCAAAAATGATCTATTTTTGCTTTGTAATAACAAAAAAGCGACAGCAATCCACAGGAATGAAATTAAAGTCAATGCTTTCTTTAATGTTGTCAGAGAGTAATGTATTAATATTCTGAATTAATCCTGTGACTGTGTACACCTGTCTTCTCATATTACTTCTCATGGTTCTTCTGCTAAAAATTAGCATCACTTTTTAAACTGCTTATCCTGTGGTAGTGGAAAACAAAACTAGTAAAGCACGTTATCAGGACTGATATTTCTTCAAGGACCACGTGGCAGATCAGATGACAGATGTGTGCACATTCCCCATCTCATGCTTCACCTGGGTGATGTAGCTGGGTTAGAACTATTTACTGGCATTTTAAATCTCTCTTACTTATGCATTAGAAAATGAAATACAGCCTGCAAGCTGGATGACATACTTAGCTTTTATAAATGCTTACTGTTCATCCAGTGTACATTTTAAAACTACGAGAGCAAAAAGTGAAGATTTGGTAGTTATCGTTGCTGTAGTTCCAAGCATCTTTCCCTTACACCGAGCAATACTTTGTTCTAGAGGAAAGGTAAAGGGATTGTGGCCTCAGGGCTAGACACAGCCTACACCTTTATTTTGTATAGGCCAGGGTCATAAGATACTTTTCTCCTGTCGTTATTAGATAGCTGTTAATATGCTAAGGTCTATTTTGTCAAAGACACGTGAAAGGGTCATTCACCCCAAGAAGGGAGGATATTCCCTTGCTCTTTAGGTACAGTGTGTAGAGTTTGGGGATGCTATTCAAGGAACATACACTGAGCATGAATAAGATACGAGTCTGGTAATTAGGTGGGACTATTTTTGTTTTGAGTAATGAAACACAGAAGAGGGAAATATACATAGGGGACAAAATTTATAGATTTACTATAGATCAGCATATACCTATGTATGAGTGTGCATGTTAATATATATTCACACAGTTTGCATACTACTACACAGTGTAAATATGAAACTATAGGAATATAGAATATTTTCTCTTTCGGTACACATATGCAGACACACACGTTATATTTATATCGAGGCTCCCTCTTTCTCTTCTATTTTGTGATTCGGTAGCACTGTCTTGGCAACACAAATGGCTGGTTTTCTTTGTTCAGCATTGACAAGAGCTTTTCCAACTTAAAAAATCTGACACAGTTCCAGCTTTTTTTTTCTTTTCTTTTTTTTTTTTCCAGGGTTTCATGTTGCTTGAATGAGAAGGATATATACTAGTTGAACCTTCTGTGTTCAGCTGTTAAACTGACAGCTTTTTCTTCTGCCGTGAGAAGGCTTTCAGTAATTTGGATGTGGTGCCTTTTTCCTGTCGCTGCCAAGAACAATGCTTCTGTTCAGGCTGACATCAGAGGTATAGAATTGCTCTGTGTTTGACCTCTGATAGCTGTGCATAATAGATCTGTGCATCACAAATACTCCACAAATAGTCTATTTGGGTGCATAGCTCAAGTCAAAACAGCAGTATATATTACAAGGATGTGTAAGTCAGAGGGGAGAGAGTTTAGGGGGGAAAAAGTCATTGCTAGACTTGCCATTCTGTATCAATGTT
>VYZW01016317.1:26950-68501 GCA_013401315.1 Balaeniceps rex | reverse complement strand
AGAAAATTAACTCTCTCCCAGCTGAAACCAGGACAGCTCCAAAGGGAGTTCTAGTTCAAATGTCGTATCTTTTAACAACTACAGCAGGTACACAGTATTTCCCCATCGGGCTGATTTCTGGCAGAAGTAGCCAGAGAGGGAAAAGGGGTTTGTATGCATTTACACTCTGGCCAAATACTGCTGCTCTCACCAGCCGGGTCTGCCACATTTGAGATTAGTGATCAGCTCACTAATGAAACTTGCACTTCTTTCATTTCTCTACAGGAGACAGAGCTACCTCTTGCACAACTTAGGAACATGTTTCTCAATTATTCAGAAAGGCTGATTTTGCTGAGGTTCAGGATACTGTGAAATCTATGATTAGATGGCTGATTTTCAGAAGGTCTTTTCCTGAAGATGATACCTTTGACAATTACACAGTGTGGAATATGGTATAGACCGCTGCTGGATCTATGCATCGAGACAGCTCCCAGCAGGGACAGGCCCTGGCTATAGCTTATAGTGTTCTCAATAATCTAACGTGTACAGTGAGAAATGACTGCTGTGCACCTACATAAACAGATGACGTTGTCTTGCCATGCTACCGTTAGGCCAGAAGCACCCTTTGAGCCTTCAGTCTCTGCTACTGTAATTTCCTTCCTCTAAAAAACGTTCTCTGTTGCCATGCGTTTTGGACCCAAGGGATCCTGTGCTCAGCTCTCACCTCTTCCCTGTCAGACTTTAATTCTTTTCCACATTTCACAATCCTCCCTCTTTAGTCTCTCCATGAACGGGGTATTAATAAAGCAAAAGAGTTTTCAGATGAGTAGCTGCTTTGAAATTCTTCTGCATGCACTGTTACGCCAATTACAAATTTATACGGAGGTAATTCACTCAGCACAAACGAAACAGTGCTATTAATACTTCACAAAGCTGGTATGTAGCTATAAGTAATACCTTTTAGGGACCTTTTGGAAATGCTATAAAAATCCCCAGGCTGTAAGAACCTAATACGATTTTTCTCAGGCCACTGTTAGGATACTGCACAGTAGGTTTTCTATTGCAACTTTCTGAAATGGCCATAGGAGTAATAAATCACGTAAGTGTTTGGAGAAAGAATGAGATTTTGATAAAGAATTCATGAACTGCTGATTTCAATGATCACTCATGTAGGCCTCCAGCAAAATAGGGTTTTCCCTATGTACAGATAAACACATTTAGTTGAACTGGGATGAAGGGTGTTACCGGTGGGACATTCGTCAGTTTACTAGACAGTCAAAGTTTTAGTCTGTTCAGAGTTAGTTTGCCTCATTCTGCCTCAGTCAGTTCTAACAGTCATATTCTAATTACACAGTCATAATTAAAGACATTCAAACAAATAGATCTAAACACACAGCGAGAGAAAGACCAAGGGTCTTTAAACCATCTGGAACTGCAAAGGACGAGGACAAGTCCGCATTTAAGTTTAAAAATGAAAAGCTCTTTCGCTTTTCATTTTTGAAGACAATTTTTTTCATTAAAAAGAGAATTTCCTTCTGAAAACATAAAACAAATGCTGCTTTGTCCTCCGAACAACCTCTGGTGTTTCACCTGTGTGACTGACAGCAGTTAGCAGAGCGAGGTGTTCAACAATCAGCAGTGGAACTCCAAACTTGGTCACAGGAGCAATCTTTGCTCAGTTTTGTGATGTGTAGAGGCCGCCAGCACCAGGTGCCTCTATTAGTAATGCACAGGTCTGTATGGAATACTTTTTATTTTGTACCCTTAAATACAGGCAGCGCATCTGGAAAGCACCATGCATATTGACCTTCCCCATCAGAAGAACATATGGGATTTCCAGATGTATCCTTGGAGTCAGAAGCAGGTAGGAAAATGAAACAGAAAAGGCACAGATGCTGCAGTTCATGTTAAAGATACACAATAAACAAATAATTTTAGAATTTCCCAGCTGCTCCCGAATCCAAATAAATCCAAATCAAACCAAAGTTGTATCAGGGAAAATGCTGTTACTGAGAGCAGAAACTTTGCAGAATATAGGCTTAACTATAGTTTATATAGCTCCTTATTACCATGCAAGCTTTTCTGCATCAAACTGTAGTGGTAGAGCACTCTGCTTTGCAGCTACATGCCTGGACTTGCTGCTGTCCTGGATACTTATAGTATCTTATAACATTTCCCTATATACAACCATTTAATTATCTTCAAACATTTAAAACCAATCTGGGAAAACTATGACAATGTATAGTATATGGATATGGCAAAACAAAACAAAAACCAGTAAATAACTAGAAGAAACAACTGGCTACTACGAAAATTAACAACACCAGATTATTTTAAGTACTAAGACCTAGAAGCCTTCATAAAGTCACTGTGTTTTGATCTATTAAAGTTCCATTTAGAGTGAGCAGGAAAATTTTTGCTCAAGAAACAAGCTCTGCCACAACGGCACTGGAGCACTTGTGTGCTTTGCTGGGATGATTTTAACTAGTGGGAAAATTCTTAACACTGCAGGCTGCCACCAAATTCCACCAGCCAGCCAGGCAACAGGTCCCATGTGCCCTGCCCACACACCTGAGGACACAGGAGACTCCTGGAACATCCATCCTGGAACTCAACTGAGTATGTCCTTAAGAAGTAAATTAGCTTTGAGCAGGTGATTGGACTAGATGACCCCAAAGAAGTCCTTTCCAATCTAAATTATTCTATGATCATCTTGTCCATTTAGCTCCCTTGCTGTTATCCAGCTGCGTTCACTGCTTTGATTCCCACAGAGAAAAAGGGAACCATTTTTGGTGCTTAATTTATGTCGGTTGTTTCAATTTCCCAGTGAATTAATAATTTAGCAGAATTTTATCTTCCTCATTTTAGAGTTATGTGAAGAGGCCAAGCGGTAAAGTAAAACATTAAATTATTTACAAGTTGTACATGCATGCAGGCAGATAAATGGTGTAGCATTATATATTTAACGGTTGTTAGAAAGTACAGAAACTATAAGCATGATAGCCAAACTCCTTTGTCAAAGGAGAGAAAAGTAGTATTCAACTCTGTGTTAATTCTTTTAGTCATTAAAAATATTTAAAGCAAATGTATTTAAGGTAGATGTAAAGTCTGTATAAACTTCAGAGCTACCAGAGTAAACAGCTTCTGGCTGCAAATGAAGGAATGAGGCTCCATTTCCCTATTGGCAGAATTCTTCACGAGAGGCAATTAAAGCCCTGCTCCGTGTTTTAGCAGGATGGAATTGCATAAATCACAAGTGTGCAGAACTTTCAAGTGCTGGCAGCTGATTAGGTTACCACAGTCTAGGAGAACAAATTATAAATTCATTTGTAATGGGTGGACAACACTATAAAACAATGAACGGATCCTAAATCCTCAAGTCTCCAATTACCAACTCTATTCAGTTTGCTTAAATGAAGGATTATGTCTTCTTACTTTGGTGCTCGAGAAATAAAGAACTAAGAAATAATATTAAACTGCTGAATTTTTATACCTTACAACTCCAAATAACCTCTACACATGATGAAGACAAGTACAGCAAACAGAATTCCTCATAATTCAGCCTTTCTAAATGTATTTACTGTCTTATGCATGCAGCTGAACAACCTCTTTCAAATAAAATTTAACCAGAAATAGGTTTGAAAAATGGAAATAGGTTTGAAGTATCATCCTCTGAGTATTTACTACAAAGTAACCATGATACAGAACAAAATACTGCTATACTCTTTTTTTTTTCCCCTGTAACTTCACGTTTTTCTTGAAAACTGATTTAAAAGATATTTCTTTCTTAATGTCCATATATTTTACACAAAGACCTTCTGTTAAAATTCATCTGGCTATCTGAACCCCCTTCCCCCAAATGCACACAGACAGACATAGTCATTAAAAGATTGGCTGAACAAGATCTCCTTTCTTTTCTGAAGGGGGCCCCTCTAACAAAGGACCTTGGAAAGTAGTCTTTATTGTTAGGCACCGGGTGATGCAATCTTTTACGGCAGTGAAGATTTGGATCCACTTCCTCTATATCCTGACATATAGTCACATCTCTTATCCACACTGTATTAGCATCCTCCTACCCTCTGGTTCTGACAAAGTGTTATGGCTTGTCATTGATTTTAAGTTCAGCAGGAGCTCCTCTGAGCACCTGAGCACAAGCTCCACCATACCCAGAAGGTAGTTTTCTACCCGTAACAGGTGTTAAGCCCACAACCTCGGGTGTTAAAAACAGCAAGACGAAAGGGTAAAGGCAACTCCAGCTTTGGGGCCTGCCACAGGCTCCCCAGAAACACACAGTCTGGCCAGGAGCTCACTCCTTTCCCTGGTGCAAGCCCCTGCCTCCTCTCACTGGCAAAAGACCACCAGGCACAGGTGGCAGAAGGATCCCCAGCAGAATAAACGTGGCTGCCAGCACAAGGTGGAGGCGAGCCTGCCAGCTGAGGGAAGGCCAGTCAGTGAGACTGCAGCACAAGGGGAAGGAGGCTGGACTTGGGTGACGGACGATGTTGGGCAGAAGGAGTCACCTAGTGAGAGGAGACACTATGAGCAGGCCTGTGGAAGGGAAGGGACTTGGTACAGGGAGGGCTGGGGAGGGGCAGCAGGGACTAAAGGAGAGCAAGGGCAGAGGAGATACAGCCACTGGGAGAGGAGGTGTAGCGTGAAGCTGGGGTGCAGCAGATGGACCTCAGGCAGGAGACCAGAGCAGGGACCTGCTTAGGACAGCAGTAATGGAGAACCAAAAGGCCAAGATGAGAGTTAACTTCACAGGACTCATAAAAGGAGACGAGAGAGCAGCTCTGCCATGCAAGGGAAACTGCTTCTGCTTTGCCTGAATTCCCACGCACTTGCTGTTCAGTGCTGGCTGATTGATACCTCACTTGGAGTAGCTGTTTTGCTGTAGCGTATTAAAGAAAACTGACAAGCAAGACTTGGGATCATCTCGTTCATATTGTATCGATGAAGAAATGTTCCCTACCATGGAAGCAGGGAAGAGGAGATAGAAGGGGAGAGAGAGCAGTGCACGTGTGCAAGCAAGACTTCATGACAAGAAACAACCTAATTACAGCTTTTTTTGACAAGTATTGACCGTTTAGGGACACAAATTTTAATCAAGTGTGGTAAAACACAACACCTTGGTGAGTCACCTACTCTTACATGATCTTACAGATGACAATTAGTGGCCTACAGAGCAAAAAATGCAAGGCCCTTGAGGAGCAAACATTTGGCAGTCAGACAAACTTAGATGTACCTTGTTTGCTTTTCAGAGTGTATCTCATGCCTCAAATCCATGATTTAAGGCACTTTTCCAACTGAAACAAGAAACTTGAGAGCTTGCATATATATTCTCATCAAACTGCAACACAACAGGAGCTGATGGCATATGCAAAGTAGGAAGTATAAAAATATGTATGTCTCATATTAAATTTGTAAGTATTATAAATAAATTTAAAAAGTTAATAACCAGTAAACGACCACAATGTTCTCAGATAACATATAAGACAAATAATTTAGCGCTGCAAGATAATTTTATTATGAGTATAGACTTCTAAATGGAAAAAAGAAACATATAACAAGTATGTTTCATATCAAGGCTAGCAAAACAGCGTGCAGCTGCCACATAATTGGGCTTTTCTTCCTCAGAACAGGATAAATGGCAAACCTTAACAATATTTGTAGCTCTCAACAGATGGCTTGGGAAAAAAATCAAAAAAGGTGTCTCAGCAAAAAAAATTAAATAAATTATGTCTAGTTCTTATTGTTGCGGTCGATCACTTAAAGATGCTTAAAAGTTGTTACTAATATAATGTACGCTTTGTCTGTACTTTAGTTTAAGCAATAATGCTTTTCAGATTCTTTTCTCCCATTTAATTTTGGATTCAGCTATGGCAAAACTGTAAATTGCAATTGATAATATTCACTGAACAAGAAAGGAAGAAAAACTTACTGAGTCACTAAAGTAACAAAATGTCAAAATAAAAGTAACACTTTTAGACACAATCTGTATATTCAGCTTTCAGCCTTGTGCCTTCCCAGATCACCATCCTATTGCAGGTTTCTTCAGACATAGTGCAAGGTCAAGATGCAAAGGGAAACACAAAGTCTAAGTCACTCACTGGTTGAACCTGCGTTCTATTTACTCACCTTGCGAGTTAAAAATCTGGCACTTGAAGAAATTCCAGTATTGGTTTATACATACTAGAAATCTGAATTTCCCTGTAATTTCTAACTATACAGTTTTCATCTTCAAAGCCTGCTGAAAATACTGCTTGAGGCATCATGTATTTGTTTAAGAGGCATGAAGAATTTTGCAAAAGAGTTTGGATAAGTGGTGCCATATAAAATGTAACTATTGCTACCTTTTACAGCAGTGAAATTAAATATTGTGTAAAAACAAACTGTGTACAGATATCACATCTTAAAGTGCAGCAGTCTTCAGTTACAGGCAGGGGAGAGAATGAGCAGAAATGTCACATGTTTCTAATTCATGCAACATGGAAGACTAAGAGCCTGATACGACACCCACTGAAATGAACCCCAAGATAACTGGTGAGCTCAAAATTAATTAACTTGAACCCTGACAGAGGCACGCATCAAGAAGTCAAAAGCCTCAGTCCAGAAACTGTGTTTAATGGGCAGTGGACCCATGCAGATGTCTGCAGAAATCAAGTACCCACAGTACGGTAACAAACAGATCAAGAAGTATCTCTCTGCTTTGCCAGACAACAAACCAACAGCCATAATGTTCTACCACAAAATACCCATTTCAGATTTGAGGTTAACCAAAACAAGTAAACTTCTAAAGAAACAACTGTACTTGACTCAGTAACCCAGGAAACACTAATTATGGGAGATGGTCACAAAGACCAGGAGTTTCACCATTTCTCCTCTGGATTAACTGCAGAACACTAGTAAAGGACAGTTCTACCCCATCCCTGTTCTTCCAGTGCCACAGCTACGTGTTCCCACTACTGCCCTGGTACCAGCTCAGATGACCACAGGGTGGGGCAGGGCAGCCTACAGATTTGACAGTAAGCACACTTCTCTCCCCTCCACAAAAAAAAACCAGTTTTCTGTTGAATCAACAATCTGAACTAGTTCAACGGTTCAGACAATTGCCAGGTATCCGTCTCTCACCCGATGCAAGAAAAACCATGGGAAGCCAAAGGCGAGGGAGAGAAAAAAAGTAGGACCAACTCTTTCCTCAACAACTTAAGTTTCACCAGTTGGCATATATTTTAAAAATGCATTTTAACTTTAGCCAACGGTGATTAATATCCACGGATGGCTCCCAGGATGGAGAGAGAGCAGCTCAGAGGAGTTGCTTCTGCACTGATGGCTGTTCAGAGGACACTGTCCCTCTCCACTCACCATAGAAGATGGCTCAGATCATCCTCACTAGACTAAAATTGGCCTGTGCAAATACCTGCCTGTAGTAAAATGCCATACAAAATCATTTTCTCTATCTAGGTATCTGAATTCCTCAATTAAATGGAGGCAGGGCTAAGAGAAACAATGTGCTTATGGAAGCATCTTTTCTCTACATTGCAACCGGTCAGAGTATTTACTAGTGCTTTGGCACAGAGCTTCTTCCACACCTGTCATGTTATCTAGAGGTAGGCTGGGAAGATATTTCACAATAAATTCAAACAGGTTGTAAGGCCAAGACTTCCAAAAGAGCAAACATCATCTGCATAAAGCCAAATGAGGCCATCATTTTCCAATTTTCTAATATTCATCAAGTACGATGTGATACTATGCTTATACTCATGAAAATACACCCCATTCTGACACCATTTTTTCAAGAAAGTATAAAGTTGAATTCAAGTGATTAATTGTTCTTGCTGAGGCAATTGATAGCCAGATAAAGCAAGTGCAAATTACATGACAACAGGCTGAAAAGAATACATAGTCTCTAACTACAAAATGGAGCTGATTCTTCACACGGGATAATCTTCCCAACTGAATGACTTTTGAACTGGACAGTGTCAGGCAATTATTTTGGCATGCAAGCAGATCCATTACTTCCTCAAGTATGTTATATTTTGCTTTTCAGTCATGCATCCTATGACACAGTTTTATAAAACGGAAAATCAGGTTAATTCCATAATTTATTAAGCTGTCTTTGTCAGCTGCCTTCAGAAAGAATCATGATTTATTTATTTTTCCAGCAAAGTCTAATGTCTCTAACCTGGTTTTAGAAATGAAAGAAAGAACAATTTTAGATAATAACTTGGTTAGTCAGACATACTTCACACTATCTTTGCAGTAAAAGAAAAGATAATCTTTTTCACAGGCTTACATAATTCTGGATATGGCATCCAGAAATAAAATATACATTATATTTGCAGTTTCAAGAATATTAAAGCCTCCTTTGCTTCAACAATACTGTTTTGCTAAATACTGCTAATCATAAATTTCCAGCAAATTCTTTTTAACAGAAAATTTTTGCTACACGAAATTATTTTTGGCCAAACAAAAAGTTTTTTTCCAATGAACATTTCTCAGCAGTCAGTTGAAATTTTGCTTTCAGTAATAAAAAATATTCAATCAATTCCAGTTTGAAAAAAAATCACTGAAATTTGCTTTCTTCCTTTTCACTGATAGCTTTAGCAGAAAACTGCCTTCTCATGACAAACATGGCTAAAGCTCTAATAAGGAAAACATTCTAATCCACATATTGAGGGCAAGCCTAGGGCAAAAGATGTGCTTGCAAAGTGGTTTGGGACCAACTGTTTTCAAAAAGCTTCAAAAATTAAAAACTTTATTAAAAATGGTGGCTGTTGGGTTTTGATTTTGTTTTTTTTAAACTGGCCTAATTTATTAGGTGACAATAACATGGTTTATTACTAGCAGTCAAACTACTGCTCTGCATTAGAAACTTTCGTTTGGGGAAACAGCAGTTTTGTTGATTAGCCATCTAAATCTGTCAGAGACTAGCAAGCTAGTCAAGTGTTGACTTTACACCATATGAAACCACAATTCTGCATTAAGCATTGTGAAATGTGATCTTTTATGCCATTTCCAATCAATTTCTCAAAAAAAATAATGTTACAAAGATGAAAACTAAAACACTGGAGGAAAAATGCTACTTCGTATCTTACTGTTCATAACATAACTTCAGTTGCTTACTGACAGAAGCAACTGAGGTGAAGAACAAGACCAGGTAACAGCCCCGGATATCCAGCTTTACCTACAGCCGTCATCAAACAGACGCCACACAAGGCTACCTCCGGATGAGACAACATGAGGGCGATTGCCGTTTCCCTGGGCTCCCACCCTAGCCATGCCCTGACTTTATCAGGGGAGGAGATGCCTGAGTGCCAAGCCGTCCCTCCCCCTGCTACCTCCCATCCCACCCCATCCCATCCCAAGGAAAGGAGACCCAGGCGACTGAGCTGGACAGGAACCACAAGAGGACTCCCACCTCCGCAAGCAGAGCAACAGACCTGCCAAGAGGTACTGTGGGGCACACATCCCTTCTTCTCCCAAATAAGAGCACGCGCAGCTAGAGAAACTGCTTGAAGCCCACTGAAGGTCCTGTGCAGTGATGTGCCTGACCTTATTTCTTGCTGGGAATGTTCCTCCCTCATCAGTTCCACCACGCTTGTCTGACTTTTCCTTTTTTGCCGTGTCTGATAGAGATAACAAGTTACTTGAGGCAGGGAGTTGTCGAGTGTGGTATAGCTCATCTGCAAAGGGCTTGGCAGGCTGTGCAGTGCCATACCCAATAACGAAAATAGAGCAGAGCAGATGACCAGCCTTTAAAACAAACACAGCTTCATTTATTCATAGCTTAATAACTAACTAATTCATTGGCTGATGTGTTATTAGCAACGCACTTTAAAAATCAGGCTTTGACCCTCAAAAAATCTCTTTCTAAAGGCATAAATAGTTCAAACTAAGCTTTTTTCACCCATAAGTATTTTGTGAATGCAATGCTAATTTTCAAAGCCTGACATCTCCAGTATTAATGACGCTATAAAATTAAATCTGATACTTTTAATAACTTCCTCCTGAGTACTTCACAACTCCAGTAA
Organism: Balaeniceps rex; assembly: GCA_013401315.1. NCBI lineage: Eukaryota > Metazoa > Chordata > Aves > Pelecaniformes > Balaenicipitidae > Balaeniceps > Balaeniceps rex. The sequence goes on along the minus strand of VYZW01016317.1, from coordinate 58,488 downwards.
ATTGCAGCCAGTGCAGCTGCCTGCAGAGCAGTCCGAGCTCAATGGGATGAAGGGCCCCTGACATCCAGGGAGGCCCACGCAGACCCGGACAGGCCATAGGGCAGGACCTGTGTGGGGGAGGCTCTGCAAACCCCCAGCACAGCACCCAGCATGGCCCAAGCTCCCTGCACAGGACAGCAATGTACACACGGCAGGAACTGAGCAGAGCTGTGGGCCTTCCTCGACACAAATGCGAGGCTTGTGAGGCCCCATGGAGGCTAATGAGCAAAAATAGTCTCCATATGACTACCCCACAGCTGATCTGCTGCCAGGAGTGGGAGCAGAGAGAAAGGTTAGGAAAGAGTGGAGAGTGGGTGTACAAGTTGCCTTGCTTCCTTTTCTTCCACGTGTATCTTTAAACCTGAATACTATGTACTGCGTTTGCTCCTATTTAATGTCATAGGGCTAACTCGCTATACCAGCCATGCATCACACGCCTTGCATGTCATGGAAACTCTCAGACTGGTTGTCAAACCAGCAAGGCTGCCGGTCCAGGGCAGTGGTGATAATGGGCGAGCGGAAGGCTCCTCTCTCTCGTACCACTGCCTGCTCCTGCTTTCCTTCTCAGGCAGGACACACACCAGAGAGCCACCAGCGATGCCGCAGCTCAGGCAACGCCCACGTGCAAAGGCTCAGGAGCTACTTGATGGGAAAGGATGGGAGAGGAACTCCTGAGGGAACCGGGGGGGAACAGGAGGGGCTTCTCCACAATGTGAGTGCCAAATGGTAACACCCAGATCCCTTCCTGCCTTGGCAGCCGCACATCGTGACTGTCTCAAATACCTGTATTTCCCTTCAAACCACTCTTGGATATCTCTAAATTCTCGCCCATTTAGGGGATAAAAATTTAAATCCTGCCTGTCCTCACCAGCTCCGATAAGAGTTCCCTGCAGCATCATATAAATGTCAGGCAGAGTCTTTAGTGAATCCAGTCCTAGACCATTACACTAAAAGAACTATCAGGGGGATCAGGGGTGTTTAAAAATAATGTCAAATAAAGCTTTATTTTTGAGAGTAATTGCTCTGTTTCCATGTTTTAAAAGGCAGGTAATAGGATGCAGAAAAGTTTGTTCCCGATTTTCTGAAGGCTGGATGGGAACTGTTGGTACTACTTTAACTTAGATATGTGCAAAATTAACAACATTGTACTTAATGCATACCTTCACTTTCCTGATACAAAATGTATGGCAGCCCTCTGTGCCATCCAGCTGTTACCAGACCTTTTTAATTCCCTGTTAGATCTTCAAAAATGTAAACAATTGCTTTGAAAAACACCTCCACCTGCCACACTGAAATAATTAATCTGCCTTCATACAACAACAGAGAGAAACTGTTTCTATTAATATCGATCTCCCGCTCCAGGCTGTGTGCTCTCAAAGCAATTCAGGTATACTCTTTAAAGGAACTGACTGTGAAACAACGATGGCACCAAAGTCAGAAGCAGACTGCAATGTCCTTGAAAGGCACGTACAGCATGAGCTAGGGGTAAGAAACACTGAAGAGACTCAGCAGAAGGAAATTAAGAAAGTATATAATTAGAAAGCTGGGAATGCTATGTGTTGTTTTATATTTTTTCTTACCTTTTATTCATAAATTACTTCACAAGTGATATGGAAATTACCATTTTTTTCTGTAAGCTGCTGATACCATTTCGAACACCATCAACAACTTCAGCGGCTTCCTCTTGCTCTGTCCAATGCACTCAGATGCTCTTTGCCTCTCTTTACCTTCAAATCTCTAGTTTCAGAACTCCAAAGTGCATCCCACGGGTCACTTGCAGCCTCAGCAGCCTTTGCACAGAACCCAGAAAAGGGATTTTTGACCATGGCTGTCCTCAACAAAACCAGCTGTGCCAAGATCATAGCAAATGTCTGGGTCCTGAGCAGACTGGAGCTGTCTCATAATTAGAGCCTGGCATCTACTCAAGCATGAATTAAGTAACAATGATGAATTTTCATCACTCTTGTGATTCTGTGTATGTAGGTCATATTCCATCATCACTATTAAATATAAAGCTATTGTGTTTCAGAGACTGTATTATGGGGGCCCCAGCTTCATGTCCTACTAAATGACTATCTATGAGCAAAACATCCAGAAAATCTTTTTATACCACCTCGTTTCTGCCAGCTTTCTATTCTCATCCAACCTGCACAACCAAACACACCTGTTTTGCCTCCTTACCCCATCCTTCTCCTTCTCCTTCTCCTTCTCCTCTCCTCTCTCCTTCCACTGTTAGTAGTCCTCAAAGTCAGCTGGGAAAATCCCTCCCTCAAACACAAATGTGATTTTTTTTCTCTACTTTGTTTCACTGAATGTTTGTGTGGGAACTTTTATTTTGTTCTGAAGTATTTTTACAAGAATAGACCATTTTATATAAATGTACTTTGCCATTACAAATATGCTGAATGTCTGAGTAAAATGTGTCAAAGTAGTGAAATGCTAAGTAAAGAAAGCATCAAGCTGCCTTTGTTAAATCTGTTGGGTAATAACAACCAAGTTACAGACTCAGCTGGAAGCTGACAACAAAACCCAGCAGAAGAATAACCTGGTGTTTGGAGAGAGGAGTGCATGGTGTATGTCAGCAAGAGAGGACAAGTCAGGTAAGTTTTGCCCTGCCGCACAGCAGGCACCTGCCTGAGAGTTCAGACACTTCTCGAGGCAGGCAGGGAATTGGACAAACCCACTCTTTAGTTTTCATCTCTCCACATGAATTCACCAAATGAGTCTCTCATTCTTCACTGCTGTAAATCCAAAAATTGAAAATGCTGAGATAATGGAAATAGGGAATAATCAATTCAATTACAGATACTCAGTGGCAGCAGGATACAGAGCCACAGGGACATTAAAATTTGGCAGGGCCTTTCCACCGCAGTTGCTTTGGGAGGCATCATGCCTATAGTAACAGATGCAAGGTAAACATGGGAAGAGGAAACAAATGAGTCACACAACACTCCGGTTTGTTTAGTGCACTCCATGGGCCAAAAGCTGATGCAAGGCTGCGTTTGCAAAGCTGCTGTTAAAACACAGGCATGTGACATGAGGTAACCTCGACCAGCTGGGTGAGTAACACAGGGTAACATGGAGCAAAAACCAGCAGCCCAGGACAAAATACTGACCAAAGTAAGGCACTTTGCCCAGCCCAGAAGCCAGACACAGAACTGTTTACAGAAAGGCTGTAATTTATCATTTGATATTTTTAATAACAAAGGTTGCAGCCTGAAGAGTAATTTTTAAAATCAGCTATGTGTATTCTCATTATTTTCTGTTTATATCAGTTATCCTGTTGTTCCATATGCAAAGCCACCTTCCCTTTAAATTCATCAGGCTATAGGCAGGAGTTGAAAGAAAAGGGAGATACATTTCTGGCTTAACAAGAATCAAGACTATAAAAGAACCGGGACAGTCACTTCTTGGTGCAAATTTTCTGCCTGCTACACGAAGTGCTGAAGACAGAAAGACTTTTAGTAAGACCGGCACTTAGTAAATGCCTCAAGCACATTAAGGGGAACAGCGCTTACACCCCTGAAGTAACAGCACAGGTGGAAAGCGAAGGCCTACATACTGCATAGGAGTGCGGTTCTCAACTCGCCAAATACCTGTTTGCCCAGATTATCAATCTTAAGAAGTCAGACTGCGGCTGAGCAGCATTACACACCTACATCCTCAAAACCAGGCAGTACCATGCTGCACAATTTGAGCAGCACGTTCTGCCAGGAAGCCATCTTCGCCTGTGTCCTCAAAGGGATTCAACTGCCTAAGGCCCCGTCACACCAGCTCCTCCCAAGCTCAAACACCATCAGCCTTCACATGAAGATAGAAACGTTTTGGGACGAGTATCACCAGGCTTCTCCATTTCAGCTCACTCTCATGCTGAAACTCACAGTCAGTTCCACCTTTTGTGTGACCAAGTTTAACATCTCTCAGTCGTAGCACAGGATTCATTGTGCCTGACTCCCCACTGCTCCAGGGAACCATGCAGGCAGCCCAACAGCCAGCTCCATGCTCCTGGTACACCACAATCCAAACAGCACTTCCCATCAGTCATCAAGAAATTCAAAGCATTAGTACAAAAACTCAAAAGCCACAAAAAACCCAGCAGTGACAGATTGAGAATATAACTAACATCCAAGATTGCTGTAAGTGAGGGGATCTATTGCCTGAAACTGCCCAGACTGTGCAGTAAGTCAACCTCCAAGATGATGATCCTGTCTCTACCTACGCCCAGGACCGTATGCTTATGCTCACTGTTCCACAAGGCTTGAGCTGGCTGCACCCACAGTGCCGTTAATGGCAATGTTAAAGGCTGGACTACCAGACAGTTTGCCTCAACCACAATGACTACATTCCTATATGTGGTGAGCCAGGTGGCTCATGCTCAAGCTATGCAGCCATGGGGATAACTGGAGAATGTAAAGTGAGGTCAAATTATCTAACTTGGTATTGCAGGCTTACCTCAAGAGACCTACAAGTGATTAATCCATATAAAAGCATCCAAGATCATGCTCTTTCTGTCTGAAATAAAAACATATCTGGCTGGTATTTAATAGGACAAGACAAAAGAAACAATGAAACAAAATTAAAGTGGCTTTGCCAGATACTGTAAAGCAGCAGGCTCAAACTTCCAGTTGAAATGCACTATTTCAGATAATGAAAACTTTAAGAAGTTGTTGGGCTGACTCAGAAACAACAAAATCGCAAGTCTCTTCTGCAACTCACTTGATNAGCTTAGAGCAAACACCTTGAAGACAATGCAGCCTGTGTTACGTATCACACCCCTGTCCCCGTACCGTGCTGTTCCTTTTCTGCAGAAGTTCCCTGTTACTTGATACGCATGAGGTAATCTTGCAGCTTGGCTTTCTGCAGTTGTAAGCGTGGCAGGCAGCTGTGCCCAGCACTCTTGCCAAGAAAGTATTCTGAGTCATTACAATAATAAAAATGCATCAAAGTAACAGGTTTTTTTCTTCTTTAGTATTACTAAGTACATAAATCCAGGCAGGGCTTTCCTGGCTCTGCAAGCTTTAAGTATATATACCCAAAGTCCATAGACTGAATGGGAGACTGGCAATTATGCATCCTGCAATCCTCTGAAAAGCCACTCCAAATGTGCCATCGTTTACTGTTTAATGCGTATTTTGGCCCAATCTCCTGTTCGTCTGTTGAAAGATATCTTCACAGATTTCAATTTTCCTACTGCAGTTCAGCAACTGCAATTAAAATCCGTGAAAGACTGGGGTAGGTTGTATGATAAGAGAGATCATTATTGTTGACAGTCCCAAAAAGGAGGGCACATGGATATAAAGTCAAGCAGGCATTTTCTTTTTTTCTTTTTTTTTTTTCATTGTATGTGAAAAAAGAAAGAACCCTACTGAGCTGAAATGTTCTGGGATGCAATTTTAAAGTGACAATAGTTTGGTTACAAATAAAATTTAATCAACTGTAATGTTGATCAAAATATTTTTCCTCAGATTACCAAAAAGGCAGCTCGCTTTAATAAGCACAAGACTGTTGCCAACTCTGAACCTCACTCCCACCAGTTTCACTAGATCCAGCTGTTTCAGTAGTAAAATAAAGATTTTGATTTAGGCCAGAATATACTAAGAAACGGATGCCATGTAGGTGCACACAGAAGCCATAACAGCACGTGCTCACAGAAATCTACTCCTAATTGCTTAATTGTGTCTGTTCAACTGCAGCTCCCACCCTAATTCTTGAAATTTTAAACCTCATGACAGGAAGAGCATGCCCACTCTATACCCTCTGGCCTGAGAAATCAGAGGCATCTTTCATGGTTAAGCTCAACATGGGAGCAGGAGAGCTGAAATGCAGTGCCAGCAAGCTAGCACCAGACAGAGGCATCCCCCGCTACCATTAAATGCCACCTGGGCACAGCGGATGCACCAACAACCTGCTGATTTCAGAGCTCTCAGCTGGATCTCTTTGACTCCACCAGCTACACAGAAAGCTGACAAAGTTGCCAAATAGTGATTTAATGCCCTTCACGCTCAGACCTGCCTGCCTGCCAAATTAACACGCGCACGCAGAGCACTCTGCCACATGGAGAAAGATTTTTTTGGGGTTCGCAAACTGGAAAATCAAGTGAACCGAGGACAGATGCTACAAGGGTAAGAAAGCAGGCAAGCTCGCAAGAGAGTAGGAATGGGGAGGACACACAGAACAGGTCCTTCCAGCTGCCCACAACTTTATAATACCCCTTCAGCGTGCCTGAGGGTGTCCCCGTTGCTTGCTGCAGTAAGCCAACTCTTTCCAAGTGATGTTGGGCACTTGGAGGTGGTATGCAAGTCCATTCCTTCTACACCTGTTCCTAATTTGTCAAGACAGGTGAGCCAGCCTTCAAAACTTCAAAAGTCAGCCTGTCAATAAGAGAAAGTCAGGGAAATGAAGTGTAAAGTTTTGGCCCAAATTGTGAATATGACAGAAAATCCGGAGCTACTGAAAACTGACTGAAGCTGAAATGTCTAAGGGACAGTACCTGTACTTAAAACACAAGCACCACATACATATTTACTAAGGAACTACATACATGTTTATCTTCTTTGATTTGCAGGTGTTTCTTATTTTTGCAGAGTGCTAAAATTTTGTTTGAGGAGCGGAAACAGATGGTAGCTGTAATAGTGGCACCTTTCCAAGGTGGAAAGAAACCATTAGTGGGGCTACCACAGGCTTAAGGCTGGGAATGTCAGATTTGTATTGCCTGTTTGCAAGAATTGGACAACGCCATCACTGCAAGGCTTCCAAGCTCAGTGCTGATGCAAACACAAGTTGTGACTGACAGAAAGAGATGGTGCCTTAACGCTGTTTCTGTATCAGTCAGAGCAAATGGAGTCCTAAGCAGAAAACCCATGGCAGACAGTAATATGGACAATGTATGAGGTCCCAGACCGGAACTGTTTACAACCTGGGGCTTCAACCTCTGAGCCACTGTTCCATGGGGAGGGGAAGTTCTGCCCATAAACAGCAATTTGTGGAAGAGGGTCTAATTTAACACAGCAACAGAACTGAAAAAGAAAAAGAAGGTAAAAAATGTGGCCAAATGAAGAGAAATGATGCAATTATCTGTCAAAAAAATAAACATGGACGAAACCAGCTTTTTTTTTTAGTATCAATAACGATTTCACAGTTTTCCTGGAAAAAACCCACAATTCTAAAGGAAAAAAAACCTTAGGTAGAAATAGAGAATTTCTTTAAATCGCTTCTGCCTTGTTTTAAGGATTTATATGAAAACAGGGAAAGCAATAGTTTGGTCATCCAATTCCAGGAGGCCATTTGAATAGAAGGGAAGTGACTGGGAGGACTGAGGAGCATATATGGGGGTAAACAGAGGAAGATGTCATGGGAGCACTCTTATTAGCTGTTTGAAGAGGGCACAGTACAATTTCATTTAAAACTGTGGAGCAGTAGTCAGAGAAGGAATATGAAGAGGATGATACTGTTAAACTAAAGAGCGTGGATCTTTATGACCTTAATAGCTAAATATGGCCAGAAGCAGAAGAAGATAATGTATCTGCGAGGTGTTGGAGGATAAAGTGAAGGTGAGCAAGATGAGAAATAATCAAAGCTTTGCTAGAGAAAACTGTCCAGATTCATAAAATGTAGCAGAGGAAGGCACTCGAGGGATCCTGTGACAGGATCACACATTCATGAGGGAGCAAAGAGAGAGAGGTCAGTAATTTACCATGGGAGCTGGGAGTGTGAGTAAATCCAAATTTAGTCAGAGCAGAGGGAGCAGGAGGACCACTGAGGAAAGTGCTGGTGTGGCCGTGTGGGACAAGTAAACCCAGAAAGGCTGGGTCAGCGCCAGACTGACACAGGGGACTTGCTAGCAGGGAAGGAGCCAGAGGCAGAAAGGCTGTTGTGGTAAAACAGCAAAAGATTATGGGCTGCAACTCAGATTTACCATACCTAACGTTAGGCATTGGGGAGATGCTAGGTTAGGAGCTGAGCTACTCCAGGCTCTCCTCCGTCAAGGGAAGGACAAGTGTACCTCAGAAGGCGGAAGGACTTCCCTTCTGAATGTGCTCCCTTCTCTCAGTGCACATGGATTTTAGGGGAATTCCTCTTCTGACTTAGATGCTTAAAACTACCTGGGATGAATTTCAGCCTGCTTATGGGAGAAAAAGAAAAAAGGGAAACTGAAACAGTCACCTATAAATACAACCCACTGACTGTAGAAAAGAGGTGCCTTTGGCTTGGCAATACCTGCACAGGGATTACAGAGAGGCAGAAAGAGAACGGGGAGGAGAGGGACCAGCTAAACCCCATGACCATGAAATTGGCAGTAAAGTAACAGCTGCTTTTTCTGAAAAATATGCAAGTTTAACAAGCTAAATATCAGCACACAGTCAGAGCCTGCTGGCAAGTGTGAAAACAGCACTTGGAGCCGCTGGAGGCTTACATGAAGGTCACAGTGTACCTACATCTGCACAGCTGAGAGGCAGGCGGTGTCACAGGCAAACCAGCGAGCCTGCTGCCAGTCTGGAGGCTCCTTCTACTTCAATTCCAGAAGCAAAGGCTCCCATATTCCCCATCAATTCTATTATATGTTATTAAAATTTATCTTGCGTCAGAAAAACTGCAGCAACAATTTTAAGGGAGTGGAAAAAACAATGTCCAAATTATTAAAATAAACTGCAAAAGACAGTATGCCCTAGCAAATATCAGGCTAGCTTTCTTCTTTCTTAAACATTCAGAAAATCAAAACAGGCAATAAACCAAATATCCAAGCATTTAATAAAGACATGTTTTGAAAATAGGAATATAATAAGGGGGAAAGTGCATAGGAAAAACCAGGAAGGAGAAAATAGTATGTATGGTGACCTTTACTTGTAATTTAATGCTTGTTCTCATCAGACTAAGTCTTGCTTCCCCCCCCAAAAAGAATGTTACTAAGAAGGTAAAATACCTACTTCACCTATCCAGAAAAGCTGATGCAGCTAATCTGTCCATTCCACATTTGTCACGTAATCTATCTGTTCATCGGACTACAGCATCAGCCATCTTGCCAATTATCTCCTTGTAACACATGGAAATTGAAAAAGCTGAAAAAGTCACCCTTAGGAAACAGAGGACCAGGGAAATGGAAGGAAAAATTCCAAGTTTTGATACTGCAATGAATAATACCTTAAATATTCTGTATCAGCAAACCACCGGTTTGCCTCTGATGACAAGAAGATGCAAGACTTCTGACGTCTGTCAACAGACTAAGAATAAAGGGCAAAAGAAACAGTTTCAAAGGATGCAAAAACCACATCTCTTCTCTTTCCAGGTAACTTTTTATTCTGAAATATGTTTACATCTCTGCATGAGCAAGAGCCAGGAAAACACTCCTAGATCTAATCACAGATCAGCTTATTGTACATTACTGTTCAGTTCTAGTTTTGAACACATAAGCATTTACATTTTCAAGAAAATCTCTCAGAAATCATAATAATCTTCCTACAATGCTAAAACCATTTTAGAAGATATGCTGCAATTTTTAATCCATACAGATGTAAAACTACATTTACCATGATTAATGCATTCAACTCTTCATTCTCATGAAAGCGCAATTTAGACCCACCCAAAATACTGGCTGCAGTGCCTTACAGTTAGCTGGGCTTTTCACCCCTTCATATTAGACCCAATCTGCTAGACAAATCTGTAATTCCCCCCACTTCTTAGCTACAGCTGAGTCAGAGATAAAAAATTAATCAAGACCCATTTAGAGTACTTGACTGGGCTAGCAGCTACCCAAAACTATTCAAGAGGACCTTCTAAAGCTTGCCTCATGAATATCTAAGCACTAAAAATGTTAATTAGTGTTAATATAAACAAAAGTTTAACCTGGTGACAAAAGCTCTTAACGTTTTCTTTCCTATTAATGCCAGCATGCATAAAGAATGCTAGTCAGATTACCAGGATTTTCTATAAATCCTACAAAATCACTAACAGCATCCACACAACACATTATTTAAGACCAGCAGCTCCTCCTACCAGCACACTGGGAAACGGCATTTAATCTTTGCATCAATTCTTCTAGGGCCATTTCTTCAATTTTCAGCCAGCATCTCATTCTCAGATAAAACAAAAAGAATCCACAGCAAACATGCTCCCCCTGCTCCAAGAATGAAGGGAGGGAGGGGAAAAAAAAAAACAAACCAGACCACTACAGCAGTGCTTCACAGTCCTGCATTTCAATTACTCCACACGGATCCCCCTCGGCACAAAGGGAGGCAGGAGCGCACGTTCCCTCCTGGCAGTGCCTGGGTGAGGCGGGTACTGCTTGAAGCCAGAGCCGTGAATATTAATGACAGCGGGACCGCTTAAAACTTCTCTCCCCTCCTCTGCATACGGGTTTGCCGGCAGCAGAGTCCTCAAATGCCAGAACTAACGCGAAGCGTTGATTAGCCGACGTATCGCCAGTCTCTCCCAGCCTGCAGCGAGCGCTGGGAAGGGCTGCACTGAATCGACAGTGTGGCGAGGGAACAGCAAGTAGCAGGAGCTCGCAGAAAGCCCCATCCTCACACTTACGTGAATGCTAGGCTCCTTTCTACCTTCTTGCCAGTTAGCTGCAGGGTGAGTAGCTGTGGAGGAAAATGCCCTCCTGCTGACAATGCCACGGCTATTCCGCTCCCATCAGCCCGCACGATGCCTTCACGTTCAGTTTGAAATGGTCATTTTTGAAGGCTCAGGACTTCAAATTTCCTTTAAACACCAAAACAACTACAGACATCTTCCGGACTAGCTGGAGGAGCTTGACTGCTTAAATGTTGTCCTACAGCAGCCTCCGCAACTCCGTGAAATCCAGATTTCCATGAAATCTGTATTACCACCTCAGGCAAAGGGTTTTTAGAGTCAGGATCTATGGACCCCACAAGGCGTATGGAGTATATACAAGAGAACTGCTGTAGAAGGCAACTAGGAAAAGCAAGCCTAATGGCCAGTAAACTTCCATTTGCTATAGAGGGTACACCACCCCTGGAAAACTTTCAGGGATATAGAGAATCCTACAAGACTGAAAGCCGTACAATGTCTCTCTGTACAACTGCTCCTCGTAATTGATTTACAGTGCTTTTATACAGACTGTTTTACGAGTTTCAAACTATGAGACTTTTAACACTTTCCTCTTCCAAGATTATCTTGATGCCTACTAAATCTCATTATTGGCATGTTTTTGATGATCGTCAGCTGAATTCTCCCAGTCTTCTAATTACCCTATTGGTTTTAGTTATGTCCTCTTATATTTTAGCCATTAAAATAAATAAGTGGTTATTTATGGCTAAAAGAAAAAGGGATGTTTTTCTGTACACTTGAAAGGACTGCACTGTGTTATTTAGGACAAAGATTCTTTTCTACAGATTACATACAGCAGGCAAAAAGCAGCAGTACTTCCCAGGAACATACATGGATACCTATAATGACTTGTTCATAACTCTCAACAATATGTTATTATATTGGAGGACATGAACTAAAAAAATTTTTTTAAGAGGACGCATCAGTCTATCTCGGCTTCCTGTGTCAATAAAATTCATTGAGATCACATTTAAATACTCATTTATAAAAAGTCTCACATTATTTCCACTCTAAGTATGACGGGCCTACAGCAGCTCCATGTGTTATATATGACTAGAGTCATATATATTTTCATTTCTATATTAATAGAAATGAAAAAATTGAGTCTTCAGTCAAGCTTTTGCATAACAAAGTATTACCATAGAAATACAGCACCTATAGGGACTTGATATGGAAAAAGTATTTAGTTTTTCTGACTGCTATTTATGATTGCATTTTTGCAAAGGAACAAGTGATCTGCAGCAGGACCACTATCACCTGGTCAGGCTCTGGCCATTCAGGTGGTGAACCAGGAGCAAAGGAACTAGAAGAGGCGTGGAAGTCTGTGGGTGCATATGGATAGCTGAGGCTTCTTTTGAAACAAAGGCTGTGGGACAGAACACCGAGTCCAAAGACAGCCAGGGAGAAACTCCAGATGTCAGGAAGTCAATAGGACTTGTTGACTGCAGCAAATTAGAGGCCTAAGACATTTTAGTGCATACATAACAGCAAAGTTCACTTGTAAGACTACACTATTTCCCACTGCAGCAAGAAGTGCAGAAGACGTATTCATTCATAAGCATCTACTGCAATAGAAGATGCTAGTTCAATCCTTGACTGTCCTGCCTCAATTCAATAACAATTTCACATTTTCCTTGGAGAATCAGCAAACTGCTTAAGCCTCCCATATGTCACAAGGTCCATCTTTCCACAGTGTTTTCTCAGTGAAATAAAAAAAGAAAAGCAAGACATAGTTGTGATGAATTTTATCACATCAGCCAGTCAACTTTCAGGATCACATGCACATAATACCTATTTATACTTGTCCAAAATGAATGGAGAAGTCTAATACGCTAGTTAAACCCCAGTTATACCAATACCACTTCTTTATATATACTTTCTACACCTTCAAACAAATTCAAAACACGCAAGGCACAAGCAGAGCATCAAAGCAAAAGGTTTCAGTTACCTGAACTACAAGTTAGTTCACTTAAAACTGTTCTCTTTTTTAATCGTTTACTTGTTTAATCATGTTCGTTCAGGGAGATCAGGCAGCTTTGCCTGGAGTGATACAGTAACAAGCTTAGGCATAGTTTCTCTACTGAAGGAAACAGATATACAGTACTTTCAACATACTTAACCACGGAATGAGGGATTAGGATCCCTGCTGGTTTCAAACAGGAATCAAACCAAATCATCCATGGTTTCTGAATATTCTTGAGTCAGAATAAAGAAACAGACCTTAAACTAATTAAAATCAACTCTTAATAAGAGGAGCCAACTGAGTCTCCCTGCAACAAAAATCAGACCAGTACCTTACCATGAGCTACCTAAGGAATCAAAACAGTCCTGCAAATAACAGCGTCAGTATAGCTCAGGAACTAACTATTGCAATTTTCACTCTCTTGAAGTTTGTGCCTGATGTCCCACACCTCTGCAGGTCATCATGACAATAATAACAGGGAGATAACCATGTCATTTCAGCCCCACACGTCTCATGCTAAATCAAAATTTGAGTGTGAAAGGATTGATGTCCAGTTCTAGCACTGAGAGTCTATAAACACAGTAGGAAATGTTTTCATTTTTCATGTAAAATGTGATTTTTTTTAATATATATATATATTTTGGTTTTACTGAAAAATTCAAGCTGCTTCTGGGATTCTGATTTCTAACTTCTGCTAATGTATCAGCACTAGCAAAAATTCTTCAGTCGTCCCAGGCAAGTCCCTGCTGCAGCAGAGGAATTCACACTGAAGTATAGAACTGTGCAGAAATACTTTCACAAAGAAATTTGAGGAACACATGTCCTTTCAGTCTGTCTTAGATGTTTAAAATGTAGTGAAAACATTTTTGTCAAATGGCCCGTACTCCTGTTTCTTTCAGTGAAACTGCAAAGATAAGAAGCATGGAGCAAATGTATTGCGGAATTTTATCAGTCAACCTCCAGGGCTACATGGATGTAATATTTGACCTGATTTCTGCAGGTTTGTATTGATTTTCTTCTAAACTTCTACTGGGTTTAAAAGCCACAACCACATTATTTTTTTCCTTCAGTACTCTACTTCGCTCTGGTTTTGGCTGTGGTCTCCAGCAAAGCCTGTTCAAACACAGCAACATTACACCCCTGTTATTTTCAAACAGCTCCAGCCAAAAAACATTACCTAGTTTTTCAAGACATTGCAGCTATTTTGAAAATGTTCCAGAAGTAACACACAGTTATCCTCTCATGTGAGGAGCCAAAGCAGTAACCTTAAGTCATTAACATATAATCATGTAATAAGCATTGCCTGAGCAAAAGATACTTGCAACAATATACCTAAGGATTTCCCTGCTCACTTTACTTTGATGTCCACAATATTATTCATCGATGAGTTCCAAAATTTAATGATGTGCTGTGTGAAAACCTGCTTTTGTTTACACTACCTTCCTGAAATTTTTCTGGGTGCCCCAGATTGCCTTTTGTGAAGCAGTGGAAAAAACCCCAGGAAACAAACACTTTCTATTCACTTCCCCAAGCCATTCATGACCATACAGACCTCCACTGTAGGTGATATTATGTCGCCTCCAATTGCCTTTTTTCCAGACAGAAAATTTCCTACACTAATTAGTTCCTACTTGTACAAAAGCAACCCCATACCTCTGACCGCCTTCACCATGCCTCTGCGTACCCTAATTCTACTCTAACAAAGTGAACAAAACTGGACATGGTACTCAAGAAGTAGGCACAGCAGAAATTACACAGTGACAGAAGGATTTTGTTGTTCTTGGTTTCCCTCTCAGTGGTTGGTAATGCTCTGTTTGCCTTTTGGACCAACACTGAGTGCCGACTGAGCTGCTGCTGTTTTCAGGGAACTACCCACAATCAGTCAAGGTCTCTTACTGAGGGTAACAGCTAGCTTAGGGAAGTGTCGTCGTTTCTCATATGTATCACTCTGTAAAAACAATTAATTTCACCTACTCTACTGCTCAGTTACTTAGCATCACCAATTTATCCTCCAACTGTTTGCATTCAGCATTGAATTTGACTATTTTGATTAATCTCACATATTTGCAAATTTTGTCTTTCCACACTTCCTTTCCATTTCCACCTCATTTGGGATTATGTTGAATAGTGGAAGCTCCTGCAGAAATCCCTGCTTTACTCCACCAGTAACTCCCATCCACCCACCCACCCACAGAAAACTGACCCCCCAAAGCAACTCTACATTTCTTGTTTTTTTAATCAATCATTAATCTACAAGAAGGCTTCCATTTTAACCACCAGGAGCTAAGTTTCTCTAAGAGCCTGAGAGCAGCTGCAGTGGGAGAAATACTATTTATAGAATACAAAGTAGGACTGCAAGAAATTAAAACACATACAGGTTTCCCTGCCACGTTGCATGGGCCCTATCACATCACTTGCTGCGAAGGGAATGGGCAAAGAGTATGGATGGTTATGCCTATGCAGCTGAATCCTCTGCCAAACATCCCATACTGCTTTCCAGCGATATCACATGGTCAACATCAGGCAGGCAACTCAGCCACGCTCTTTTCTGGATGGCCCCAACATCACATGCCACAAAACCCTATAGACTGCGCAAGCAATGAAGCTACAGGCATCCACATCACCACCACTGTCCTAAGACACTGAAGACGTAGCCAGAAAGACTTACCTAAGCTGGGCTCCTGCAGGGCTGGAAAAGACCCATTGAATGTGGTTTTCATACTCTGTACTCAAAAGTCCTACAAAAAACTTCCACATACATCCACTGCACAAGAGCAATACTGATCCCCAGCCTTATATAAAAGGGGAAAGAAAGGGGAGACAGGACAGTTGATATGAAAGATCCAAACAGAAAACGCATTTTTAACATTTCAACCTCCTCTTGGCACCAATTCTTCCTTCATGAAGCAAAGGGATTTTTCCCTTTTATTTTTCTGAATGACTGAGTTCTCTTGGTAATCAGCCCAGTTAGGCTTTATTATGTAAAGCATCTAGGATTTGAAACTGGGATTCATAAGCAGAGATGGCAGTATTCTGTTTTTGGCAACACCTCATTCTTTCACAAGGAGAAAATTGTTCCTAGATTCACAATCTCAAGGAATACAGAGAACTTCGCATTGTACAAGCCATTACCCTGCAAATACATGCAGGAAGGGAAAAAAAAAGTAAAAGTCTTTTCTTTTTAAAAACTTGACACTCAAACACTCATACAAAGCCAGAGTATGGGCAAGTTTCATATAGGAACACAGATTAAAGAAGCCTTCAGATGTGCAGGAGCATTTAATAGAGAAATTCCACCAAAATTATGCCTTGTTTTACTAATCTATTAATTTACTGAATCTCTATAGAGTCCTCTGTGTCAGATCAACCTCCGTAATATTTTCTTTTGAGAAAGCAAGTGTCATACAGAAAAAAAGTCCTAGTTGCCGCTCTCCACACTCCCTCATCTGGCATGTGTTAGCCACACACAGGGACCAGCTCGACATGGTACCCAGACCAAGAACTCAGCAGTAGGGGAAAACCTTCACCTTCTTTCTATATAGGTGCTCCCCTTCCTTTCCATTGTTGCTCAGGCCGATGGCTGAGAAGTAGTAGAAAATGGATGAAATGCAACATACTCATTTCTATTCGGTGGCCTCTTCCCCAGTTCAGCCCAATCTTGCTACAGTGCAGCTCCCAGTACTTTCAGTCTTCTTCCCTAAACATCTTTCTGTCCCCCTTATCAATTGGAATCTAGGCTCTCCTTAAAAAAAAACTAAAATAACCAAGATCAGTTCTTAAAGTTTAGCTTAGCCACTAAGTCTTCCATAATTCATTTCTTTCATATGCTGTATCTCAGTTTTACACTAGAGCAGCATTCCTCGTACTTCCGTGAAGTTTTCTATTTAGGCTCTTCAGCCTGAATGAACTTAAAATGATTAACCAGATCAAGGGTTTCAATACTTCCTAGCGTAACAGGCAGGGTCTTCTTTTTCCCCAGCCTCCCTTGCTTGTAGGAAGCAAATAAATGAAATGTCATTTGAATCTCTTCCACTGATCTGTTTCTAAAGAGCGCCAAGTTTCCCAATAACAGCTTCATTCAGTTTTCTTCTTCAT
Source organism: Balaeniceps rex (assembly GCA_013401315.1). Classification (NCBI taxonomy): domain Eukaryota; kingdom Metazoa; phylum Chordata; class Aves; order Pelecaniformes; family Balaenicipitidae; genus Balaeniceps; species Balaeniceps rex. The sequence continues at coordinate 41,822 of VYZW01016317.1, read as the reverse complement.
CCTCCTCTTTTGCCACATGGGATTAAGTAATCACTGCAGAGCCAACAGCCTTGAAAGACTTTATTTAGCGTAACACCTCCAACTGCCCCTGCTCAGCTGAGGGCTGCTACAGGCCTTTATCCCTCTCCAGTCTGGGGACCTAAACTACTCAGATGTGCCAGCAGCTGCACTCCTCTAAAAGCAGGCATAGCAATGAATGAATGTTGCCTTTTCACCAGTGCAATGCCAAGTAAGACCCTTCCTTTGTAAGTTTATGGAGATGTCTTTATAGATGAAGGAAGTGCTTTCTGTAGGAAGTTAGGAAAAACGAAGACAGGAAGCATGCAGGTGAGCGGGGAAAGAACTTGCTGCAAATAGAAATAATATGGAAAGAAATGAAGTATTACTGTTATTGTCTTCCTTGGGATGCTTCCACAGGTATGTATAATTAAAGGAAAGGCCACACAAGGGAAACTGTATTCCAACCCCTAAAAACCATGAAACCACAGTACTTTAAACATAGAAAAAAGTGGAAATCAGGGAGCTCATGTTTTAGAAGAGCAGATATTGAAAGGTACCGTGCTTATTAAATAGGTGGTAGAGTCTGGATACAGAGATGTCATAGTCACATTCTCCACCAGAGTTAGTATTTTGTATTTAAATGCAGAAATGAAATCGATCCAGCAAACACATCTTTTGTTTTCTCTTGTCATGGTGGTTTTCTTTTCAACGGAAATGCAGGGTGAAGAGTCATAAAATTAGTTTCTCCCCCCCAAAAAAGCCAGTCCAATATTTTTTAAATTTGAGGTCTCCTAAAAAGTATTAGACTTTAAATCAATCCCTTTTTGTGTGTGTTCAGATTCGGAGCATTAAGAAAAAGTCCAAATTTTATTACACGCCCCACTTTGTAAAAATTACTATTTCAAAAGAACTGGCCGTACACATAGAAGTTCAGCAGGTCTACCATTCAAGAGTCAGGGCTGATTTAAACATTCTCTGGAAATTACTCTGTAACAAAATGTGATATTTAACTGTCACTTACAATTGTTAATTTCACATACAATCAGCAATCTAAAAAGTATTCAGAATAAAAAAGTAGGGTATTTTCAGGACCATTCAATTTGATTGCACAGAATAAAACTGAAGTGCTTACCCTGAGGAACAGGCTGACAAGTTTTATCACAGATAAAGGACAGAGTAGAAGGATGCCAACTTTAACTTGGAACTTTTTTTAATGGAATGTATCTTAAATTTTGACTGCCCTTTTCCACTTTTACATCTTTCAAAATGCAGCATTCACTGCAGCTTTAGGGTGACAGAAAGCTTTTCCCTTTTCAGAAAAGGAAATAGTGCAATACTCAGGGAATGCACTGAGGACATGGGAAAATGCAGTTTGTGATTAGTTTGGGTGAGCTGCCCACCTCCGGCAGATGTGCCCCCCCAGGCTACTTACTATTCTGCCCTGGGTGCTGGCCTCCCTCCTGGACTGCACCCCAAGCACTGTTAAAGGACTTGGTTTTGTCTTGATGCAGAACAGGAAAATTTAAGAAGTCTCAAAAAATATCCAGGAAAATCACTTCCAACAACCTGGGTATTTAGCCTGCAGCCAAAGAGGCCAAACCCTGAACAAGATCTCAGTCTTGCTGCAGAACACCCACCCTCACCATGGGTCCTTCAATGGTGCCTTTCTGTCTTTCACAACAGAGCTTGAAAACTTCTCCACGTATGCTTCCTTAACAGGCCGATTCCCCCATCTATTTTATTGCATACAATCCTCAGTAAATAAAATACCATTATTTTCTTAGTCTGGTTATTTGTGTTGACAGATGCTTAATACATGAGAGAAAGACCAGGCCAGATCTCATCAAAAGTGGGAGGAGATTCCAGGTAGGGGAAAAAAAAAACCTCTGAAAAAAAAGGCTTTTGCAGACAATTATAACTTTTTCATTTCTTGACANTTTTTTTTTTTTTTTTTTTTTAAATTAGAATATGAAATAGTGAACATTTACCAGTTCCCATCATTTTTTCCATTTAATATTCTTCACAGAAGACACTACTTCCCAAACCAGCCAAATTAAATTGATCTTTCCTGGGAGTTGGTCTGCATAATACCTCACTAGATGAGGGAAAATGATGGCTCTTCAGTTTATAGTTTCTCTGCCTTCATTATGGCAAAGCTGTCAGAAAGGAAAACGTCATCTAGGCTTCTTTACCTTGTAAGGCACATCCAAACCAGCAGTTCATGCTTTCTTCAAACAGAAAGACTGAATTTTTGCGTTAATGGGCTTCTGAGTGATGCTGTTAGATTTCTCGAAGGACCACGGTCCTGAATAGTTACTGCTTTTGAAAGAAAAATGTAAGCGTGCATGTATACATGTCCTTGTTATTTTGCTAACATACTGCTGTTGCTTTTTCTTATTTTCCCTCCTTCACGCTTACAGCTATTTCCACTCCATAAGAAGGATTCTTTTGTCAGTGACAAGCTTAATGCAATGGTGTTTATTTTCACTTTCTTTGCCTTTAAAATACAGTAAAAAAAGTGTTTTTTCACAAACCATCTATTACACATAAGAAGTTGCATGGGCTTCAATTTCAAATGATTTTTTTAAGCTTTATAACATCTGGATACTTTAAAAAACATCTTTTGAGTTGAGTTGATCACAACCACAACCAAGAGCTGGCTCCATAAATCCACAAAGATTAACACTCATCCCCAGAGCACAGTACACCATTTCTTCTTCCAGCTCATGAGATGTGTTTGTTTCTAACTCTATCCAACGCTGTCGCATCAGTTGCACAGTTACTGGTAACTAATAACCTCCAGGATGCACCAACTAGTGCGTCAAAATATTTTCAACACTGGAATTCTCAACAGTTGCTTTGTAATCATGCTGTTCTTGCACTGTATTCTGTTGTCCATTTAGTCACGTCACGTTTTATGACACATAAAGTTCGAAATGAGATTTCCACAAAATTTCAGGTTCTGTACTCCTGCCATTTCTCAAGTTCTTCAAGTTTCTTTCTGCAAAGTTTTGCTCTTGGAGTTCTTCTCTTTATGAGACTAGTTTCAATGGGCTGAAAATGACTCGCTCCTTCAGCTGCCAGCTCCCCCCCAGAGACTGAGCAGAATGTCAATGCCATCCCCTCCCGCACTTCTGCCATTTACCCATCTATGTTTACTCATTAGATGTAACTACCACATCAAGATTGAACTGTAGCACAGAGCTCCCTTAAAAGCTCAGTAGCTGAATGCCCACTGAAACACAGTTGTACAACTTGGATGTGCCAATTCACAGGGCATATCTACAATGCTGGTTTTGGTTCAGCTCCAGTCAGATGTTATTTACGACAACGTTAAAAAAAATTATGACTCAATAAAAATTTCAGAAGTACACAAAAATTTCCAAGAAAGTAAAGGAAAAATACATGAATGCATCAGACAAAATACACAGCACCTCACACTATTTCATTGTACATAGTCATGTATTTGTTATAGCATACAACGCTTCCACATGATTACTGTCAGGGTGTTAAGCCTGGAAAGGAGTTCAAGGAGAAAAAGAATTATGGTACCATATGCCCCTTTCCAAGACAGCAGATGTATAATGGAGCAGTCTCCAATCATGTTCCTGTATACTTCATGGCAATGCCTGAATCTCTGAAGGAGAACATTTTGATCCTCTTGACCATTCCCACGTGTGTACCCAAGAGGAAGAGCATTTTCAGAGACAAATACTGTCAATGCAGCAGCAGAGCACAGATGAGCAGCAAGGAGAACAGGGAGGCTAGAATTATGAAATATAATTTAAAAGCTGAGATTCCAAAGGGCAGCATATAGAGGAGGCTTAAGGATGCCAGATACCATGCACTGGAAGGCCTGACTTAAAACTTTAGCTATACCACACTAACACACACGAAAGGAAAAGTCTCTTCAGTTCCTAGAGACTGATCTGCATCAGCATCTCCCTAAGAGCCATTTACTTTCTTCAAGACCTTGACCAACCCTTTAGAGAAACAAACAGGTATTAATGCATTAATGAAATAGTCACCTTTGCATCTTTGGTTATTAGTACAGTTGGATCTACCATTGCTAGGATCACCTGCTACAAAACCAAAAATCACTACGTAACTTTGGCTGGAAAGCTCGACTTGGTAAAACAAAAGAAATGCATAAAAATAAACAACCTAGCAAATAATGTTTGAAATGATGTTATCAAATACGTAAGTCAGATATTCTTTAACTATCCAAAAGCTTTCCGTAACACGTTACCTGTAAAAACCTGCTACCCTACTTCATCTTTCTAAATACCAGATTTCTCTTTGCTGTCACATGTATGTGTGAATGGGATGTCTTGTTGAGTAATTAGCAGTGGTGTGGTAATGGGTTGCAGGCAAACAGCTCTCAAAAAGTAGAAGCAGTTATATTATTAGATGGTTTAACTTCAATTTTATTGCTTTCATGGGATTAGGCAGCATGCTCTTCAAGGAACTGCACTGTTTGCTTTACAACAGAATAAATATTTTTTACTAATTTTCTAGGGTTTTAAATGTGTAGAGGCAACAAGAAGGGGTAGGATAGGATTTGGAAGATAGATCATGAATAACAGCTAACATACAAATAATTCTTTCACTCTACTTATATCCCTTTCCTTCCTCTCCCCCTGACATTTGCAAAAGAGTATTTAAAACTAAAGACTAGTTTCTCATGGAAAAGACAGTATGTGCCTGCTCTCCCCACCTCCCAGTCCCCAAATAGGCTCAGTTTGTATACACAGAGCACACGGACCATTCTGATGTAATATTAGCAACTTAGAGCATCCAAAGCAAGTATTAGTAAAAGAGAGTCTGTGACAACTTCACTTCAAGTCTTTTCTGGAGAAAGAACGCTTTAAAAAGATATACCTTCAGCAATGACAGGCAACATTACCCGTGGGGAGAACACAGTAAGGTCTCAGATTCAAAGGCCATTTAATACTCATGAATAAAATCCCAAATGCAAAGGGACAAGTGGCTAAACTTATATATAATTTCATGTGAACAGCTGTCTCCTTTTAGAGAGGAAAAGGAGTTTATGAAGTATTTTAAAGCTTATTTTAGCAAGCAATCCCACCATGGAATCACTGCCAGATGTCTCTATAATATTTGACAAGCTACAGCCAATGTTTTGTCAACATGTGTCAAAAATGGTTTTCTATACAGCATAGTCTTCTCAGTACTGTATGTTATTTTTCCAACATATATGGGAAACCATTTTACTAGCAGAAAGACAGTCACAAATGTGACTTCTACCTCAAGTAGTTGTGACCCAGGTACACACATGAAGCTACGTTAAACATACCTACCGAAAACCAATGTAATTCTTATGCAATACTTGCTTAACAGAACTTCTTTCCTAAAGTGCAATAATGCAAGTAAGTTTTAAATTAATTATTCCTGATATAATTACACAACCACAGTGTTGCGTAGATTTGTTTTTGGCTTGAACAGTTGAAGCTAATCATAAGCATCACTAAAATCTTCTAACACAATGTATGAAATCATACTCCTCTCACAGACGGAACAAAAATACTTATCTGTGAGAACACATACATGTATCCCATATTGAATTAAATAAACTACAAATAAAACCAATGTCCTGCCAAAATCCTATTATGAGGCAAATGTACCAGCAATTCCTTTCAGCAGCTCTCTGATCTCCAACTCCAAAAAACAGCTAAGACGGCACACAATAGCACTGAGCTTTAAAAGGGAAGACTTTAAAAATAAGTGTTCAGAAAACTAGGTGCTGTCTGTAAGTAAATATATATATATACACACACACTGTCCATGTTTAGGCTTGTAAATACCAACCTTTCTTGTTGTTCTGTCCAAAATCCAAAGCATGTCGCACATCTCCTTTGATCAGGTGTTCTATGCGAGAACAGCATAAATGACACAGCATTTGAGAAACAAATGTAGTAAAAAGGTCCAAGTGTGCATGTCAAACTCTTCTCAAATGCAGTAAAATTGACAGGCTCAGTGCAGTGCATTTAGCTTTTGCAGTGAATTTGTTTCCAAGGAAACCAATAGCTGCAGATGTTTTCCATGTAACAGGGAAAGAAAATTCAGCATTGAGATTACTTGTTTACTCATGTGTTTTATTCACACATTTTTTTCTGATCAATAGCAAACTATTCCTAAAACTCTGTTGGAAGGCCAGACTGCATTTAAAAAATAAAATTAAAAAAAGAGCCTTGTCTACACATAATCGTACTGAACATGTGTTGCTAAAGGAAGCATGCCACCTTTAAATGTTTTCTTCTTCCTCCTCTTTCAGTCTCCTCTCCCAAAGTGACCTGCCTGCCCTGCTTTGTCTCTTTCAATCAAAGCATGCAAAACCCACCCTGTATCATGAGTTTTCATCCTAAAAGGTGCTCCAACAACTTAGCAAGGCCCCAGCTTCCAAGGAACAATGCTGACTTGGAGAGGCTACAGAAATTGCCTATTCTTACCACATGGCGTAGCTTTGCAAAATTGTATCATGCTATAGAGGTATCACTATGACTGACATGATTTATGCTTCTTAGAATGAGAGTACAAAATATAAATATTTAGTAAAACCATAACGGAGATGCAGGATAGAAAATCCACTTTCCCTGCAGTTCTTCCAGAGGACATTAAACCTATAACTCAAAGTTACACACACAATGCTTACTTCTCATTTGTGCTGCAGATTCCCAAGCTGATATATATAAATGAAAACACTATGGGCACTGCATTTTTTTAGAGAAAAAACCAGACATCTCATCTCTTCTCTGGATAAGATACTGGAATATTTACCATACCTTCTGAGCTCTGAAAGCTTTTTTCCCCCCTTGTCCTCTTTCGGTGTTATTGATTCAACAGCAACATCTACTGGGCACGGAACAGCAAGATTCAATTTGTTAAAAGAGATTAAAGGGCCAGGCACAGTAGCAGAAAATACTTGCAGCATCTATTTCTGGATACTTTTGCATCCCAGTCACTGCAAAAACAAAACTGAAAGGAACAAAGGTTTTAAATAGGCATTTGCTCTCTACTGACCCCTCCAAAAGGAAAACAAACCCAACAAAAAGATGGATAAAAGAACAGCAATGACTTCTGGTTGCCATTTGGAGACAACATATTTATATTACATCTTCTAGGAATATTAGATACACTGGGTTAACAGAACCAGTTGACAGGAACTCTGCCAGTAAAAGTATTCAAACAATCTTCAAGTTCATGCAGTGAAGAGGTTTATTATACACCTTTTTGCTCTTTAAATCTGTTTTACCTCTTTGTTAAACAATTACACAGATTTAAAAAAAAAAAAAAAAAAAACACAAAACCAACCAAACAGCAGCGACTAATAACCAGCCAGATCAGGCAAAGCAGAAGTTCTTCAAAATTTCATGGAGAACAGGATGATCGCATGTGGACCTATTAAATGCTAAGAACAAGAATCCCAAAAGGCTTTGGCCTAATGGCACCCAGCATTTGCCTTCCATAATGGAATCTACCGGGGTCTAAATTCCCTGAAGTGGAGCACAAGAAGAATTGAGGTCTTGTGAGAGTGACACAGGTTAATCCAAATTTCTGTCAGGCTCCATCTAAGCAAGCCAACGACAATGACAGAGAGGTAGCTCAGCTTCATCCTTCTTTCTGCCCTTCTGCAGAGACTGGTGTTTCATCTGCCTGCTGAAAAGCACACATCATGATCAGGGTTCACAATCATAGCCCTTGCCTGTCTTTCAACATCTATGCAATTCCTTCGTTTAAAATGTGATCAGATGAGAACAGGATCCCTACTCCAACCACTGATTATGCATCACATATCAAGTGATAATTTATTAGATGTATAAATGCTACTGGAAACAGAGAGCAAAACTCAAGACTCCCATTTTACAAGTTAGGGCCTCAGTCAGTCAGCAGGGAACCAAGCTTCCCTTTGCTACCACCCCCTCCGGTCTAGCGAATCTTGACTCCTTCAAGAGAGCGTCTTCACCCAGGAAGAGCCCAGCAGCCGGTCAGCTGGGCATCCACCCAGCCCTCTGGGCTGAAGAGGAAGCTGAAGAGCGCGCTCTTTTTCTGGGCAAGTGCTCCAACCGCTTCGCTATGACATATGTCAAGAACCCCAACACCTCTGTATCCAGCCTGCACAAAGCTGACCATCCTACCTTTTGAGAAGCTCAACAAGGTGTATAATGGGCACATGTAGCAGCTCCACAGCATGGCACACACCAAACTGCAGACAGCCTTCTCAAGAAGGCAGCAGCTCTGGGCAAAGTCAAAGGGACCCATCAACCCCAGGCAGCTCAATCCTCACCAGAAAAACTACTGAAGGAATTACAAAGAGAATGAGGGACACCCTCTTGGACTTAAACATCTAAATGCTACCAAAGTCCCCCAAACATCGGCACTGTTCTCTCCTGCGCGCTGCTGGTGAGCCTCTTCCTTTGCAGTGCAGTAAACAAAAGCAAGCCCAGCAGCCCTGCTAGAGCCACACCAGTTAGTAAAACGGGAACGCAGCCTAGCTGCTCCCTTTGGGACCAGTCCTGGCTGCACACATGTATGCCATTGCGATACCTTCTAGAATCTCATTTATAGCCTTCCTGCGTAAATGTGTTTTGAAACAGTGAAAAGGGCAGGCACAAATGATTTCTGTGGAATGAAATATGCCAGGGTACACAATACACCACATTGTACTATTGCTCAGAGCTGGAATTAACAAAAGCATACTACAGCACACAGACAGAACAGCAAATTTCTATATATAGTATAGTTCTAGAACATATAGCACATATTCTAAAATGAGAGGTGTTTCTCAAAATAAGCAGTAATGGTGTGGGGGGGAAGTAAAATAGCTTCCTTAACATGTGTAATGGGGCATTTTTGCTGTATTCTGTCCTCCCCCTCCTCTGACTGCAAGTCCTGCCTATGTGGGAAAAGAAAATTCCAGGATTTCTCCTGGAAAAAAACTCTCCTCAGCACACAGAGTGCTAGTGAAGAGGACTTCAGAAAGCATTAAAAGAACTGACTCTGCTTTAGGCCCACCAGCCTTATTCCAATTGGATTTTTTTGCAAGACCTGACAGCATTACGGAGGTCCCCGATACCTTCTCTGCACATACACAAAGTCATGCATATATCCACACACCTTACTGGAAACAGAAGCTGCTGGCAAGACTGCCCAGTTTTTCAAGGACCTGCTCCCCACCTCCCAGAAACCTCAGCAGAAGCGACACTGATGTGGTTTCCCTGGAACTTTCATCTTTTGGACAGGTCTCCTTGGCAGCAGTTAATCCCAGGCAGCTTATTTTCCACTGCTGCTTTCCCTAAAAGAAACTGAGTCAATCCATCATTTTCAGCATAGCTGTTTTGCCCCAAGATGATTCTTGGATGGCAGTCACGTGTGCTGCAGGGCTACCACAGAGCCTTCCCTCCCTCCCTCCACATGCTTAGTTAATTAGCAAAAGTACATTTCCCCAGGTAAGCCTTTGCAAAACAGGTCACACAAATTTGACAGCAGTAAGCTTAAATCAACAGACTCCAGATGCAGTATCAAATTTATTTCCCTCCTCCTCCCTACATAAGAAGTTGTTTAGTAATGGTCAATGGAAAATATATTAATCCTTTCAATAATTAGTTTAGATGACATTTTAAGACTACAAGCAATAATCTAATTATGTGCAACAAATAATTTTAAAGAATCACAATTTTTTAATGTACCTTATGATCAACAAATAGGCTTAAGCAGATCTGATAAGCTGAGCTGAGAAAACAAAACTGCTCACTAAGTAACTTAAATTGCATGTCCAAATTAAATAAACTCTCTTTAGCCTCTAGCAATTAAAAAAAACACAATTATCTTTAGCTGGAAGAAAAGGTTTTCCTTTGACAGCTGGCTGTTTAACCAATTCTAGTCAACTCTAAAACAGCACAATTTTCAACAGGAAAGAAACCCAGCCATATCAGTATGCATCTAGTCTGCAGTTTGTACCTGTGAATAATGAACAAAAGGAGTTCCTAGACAGCTGTCTATTTTCAGCGGTAGGAAGATTTCTATGCACCTTACTTGTGGACATAAACGCCTGTTGTAGCTATAGCAAAATGCAAAAACAGACTTGAAAAAAAAAACCTTAAATAATTTGTTTCATTGTTTTCCAATATTTCTGTTATCAAAGCTCCCTCCTCCTACATAGTGATGGTTTGACTTTCTAAACACTCAAAGAGGGTGCATTGATTAACCCCAGCAAATCTGTGCATTTGCATGAAACAGCCCTGAGTAATTCCTCAGCGCCAGAGGCAACAACTGAACCCAACATCTAATCTGGGTATTGGCTAGAACAGAGGCAAAGCAATTCATTTCCATGACAAATGGTCCAGCTGGAAGCCAGTGAGTCAATCTAACCCACCATTTTTTACCCTACAGATGTGTAGGTGATGCTGAAACGATATTAAAGCAGCATGTGAAACCTTGTAGCTCAGATGGTTTCTATTGCACCTATGCAAGACCTAATGTTTACACTCACAATTTCTCCATCTTCATGGCCTTAGGAGCATGTGCCAAATCCAGCAAGCAGTCTGCCGTTACAGAAGCAGAGGACGCAACAAGCAAGGAAGAACTCTAAACTTGCCATGCCACTGCTCTCCATTACACAGGGGCACATTGGAGGCATGAGATGTCTCAGGTCATGACTACCCTATCAGAAGAATAAGCCAGTTTCTATAATAGAGTCTGTATTTTCCCGTTTAGATACTATAATCAAGCAGATTTACAAAGATATCCACTGCCTACGGATGCAGAAAAATGGGATTTACAGAATGCCTAAACAGGTCAGACTGTAACCCCTCCTGAATTTCAATTACACTGCTGCTTAGGCACTTTTCCAATTTCTTTGGAGCCACCTGAGGCACCAAAAGCACAAAGGTACTCATGTCAGGGACGAAACAGAATTGACAAAGCTTTCCTACTTTAGTTTCAGCAAGTATCTAATGTTTCATCCCGCATGGAGAATATCTGAAAAGTGAAGCATGACTTAAATCAAAAGAGAAAGATTCATTACATTCAGAGGTATCACAAAAGCTATTAATTTTCATAATAACCTAAAAGTTATTGCTTTCTCTTCTGATTAAATGGCTATATATTTCAAGTCGATTATAAACAAAAGGACATCTGTAACTACATAATATTAAAATATATAAACCCAAGAAAGTTGTATTAACTTTTACTAGCTTAATATTGCTAGAGAATAATTTCATACCTCCCTACACAACACAAAAATGCCACTATTTGAGGAAACTCCAAATTTCAGTTTACATACATCACATCTTACCATGAAAGCATTCTGAACACCACGCAGAACAAAGCAGTTATAGCTTCCCCCTAACTTAGTCTTAAAAGGTCCTTGCTTCTTTGTACAGATTATTGGTGTTTGCCTCTCCCTCAGCAAGGAGCTCTCCAAGCACAGAACAGGCAGCAAAATGAAGGCAGACAGTCAGGCTGGCAGAGCTCCAGCTATACCTCCCAGGTTCATGTGATCTCTGAAAAGCAAAAGACTCTCTAGGAAATGGGAGAATAGAAAGGCAAAAATAACAAATGCTGTGGCTGGGCTGCTTATTACAACAGAAAACAGTGAAAAAGTAGAAGGAAGCACAACAATTCAGCAGATGTATTTCCAATACACCTAATACACCATTAAAAGTTGCGCTGGATCAGTATAAGCCACTGCAGCACACAGTACTTGGAACATCTCCCTAAAATCTTTCCCAATTGGGTTCAGGGAACTTTGAAGAAAAATTAAAAATGCTTTCATGCCTTCACTATAGCTGCAGATGGTACCATAGGTTTTTCAACTTTATCTTAGCGGCCTGGACCAAAAAAAAAAAAAAAAAAAAAAAAAAAAAAAAAAAAAAGAAAAGAAAAAAAGATGACCAGCAGGTAATAAAGGCTAAGAATAATTTCAGGCAGCACTGTTTCCTGAAAGTGTCTTTTTTTTTTTCATTTTTTTGTAAAGTTCCATTCTTTCTCTGTTACTGTATGAAATAGCTACACAGGCAGGAAAGCAAACAGCAGCTGAACTGAAAACTCATCAAGTGTGCCGCCGAATTACAGACATATATATATATGCGCACACATTCATACACACACTCTGAACTTTATTGCTGACATTACTGAAATACCTCTCCATAGTTCATTTTTAGCTGCAATGCCTTTTTACGCTGGTGGAGCATTTCTGCTCTAACTTCTTGAACTGAATGCTGCTAGCTGAACCAGATTTTTATATATTCCATATTTGCTGTAATTCCCAGGAAAGAAGGAATTAGAGTAAGATGTTTAATATTAATTTCATTTAAGACACTGGTTAACCTGCATAGCTTAAAAGTCTTAAGACGAAAATCCTGACAAGACTCCTACTGATTTTAATCAAGCTGGGATTTCATTGCTCTATTGAAGCAGCAACACAATATGGATGACGTTTACCATGTAAAGGTTCTCCTTTCTGTGTTGTTAGATAGATTCTTCCAGTTAGCTTTAAACGTGTCTCATTTTAAGAAGTTAAACTTGTAAGAATTTGCCAAATTCCTCCAGCAGAAATTCAGTTTTAATAAAAAGTAGTTCTTTTAACTAACAAACACATAAAACATTGGCTCATAAAGACTTGCTGAGACTGATAGCGATCCTAGAGCAGCCAGTAAAGGAACAAGCCTCTAAAGACATTTATTTATAAAATTGAGTTCCACTGTAAGCAAATAGCCTCGAACACTGAGAAATGCTAAGTGTGCACATATCTGCTATATCCTACTTGGACACGCACTTCACATCAATCACACTACTAGTATCAAACAGAAAGCTCAGCACAGATATACTTAAAAGCTCCCACAGTAAAATCCAGCCAGTCCTTTAGGGACAACCCACTGCCACCAAGCAGACAAAGAGAAGCGCACAGCAAAACAAATACTTTTCTCTGCCAACAGTTATGGTGATCCCAGTTCTATGTTCATAAAAAAGAAAATAAATCCCGAGTCCCCTGTCTTGAGCATTATGACAGATACCACCAGGGACAGCAATAACTCCCAGCTCTGTGCTGGACTGTGTATCACTAAGTGGCTTTCGCATTACAGCTTAGGGACTCCTGCCCTACTTGGCTTGTTTTTACAGGCAAAAAAGGTCATGAGCTATTTAGCATCTGCATGGACAGGCTGAGAAGTCTATAATGCCATCTTCGTTCCACAGAAGACATACCAATGTTAATCAGATAACAACATGCTGTTGTCACTCGCATGAAAAAAGCGGTCTTGTCGCAACTGCGTATGGAATTCTAAGACAGAAGAAATCTCCAACTGCCTCACAAATTTTGGTCTTAACTTGACATTTTAATTTTTTTTTTTGAGTATGCAAACAACCTCATCAAAAATACTTGGTATGATAGTTCATAGCCGCATTTGCTACATATACCTGCTAGCTGTATTAATCTAGTTTATAACTGAAAAAAGCTTTTCATCACATTGTTACTTGAAGTATGGTATAATGTACACAGCTTTGCAAATTAAAATTTAAATTCTAGTGAGATATTGAGCATGATAAAGCTTCTTGGAGAATATAAAGCAGCTCCAAGAATCAAGGAACTTTCCAAATATATTGCATAAATGGAGGATTTCTCCCGAAAAATGCACTGGATTAATCTTGGCACTCTTCTAACTACCAATGCAAGCAGCTTCTAAGAGAACATTTTAAGTTTCTTATTTTTTAGTTAAGATTTTTAAAAGGTTGCATTTGTATACATCAAGGAATAGAATGGACTTGATCCAAACAGCATTAGCTATTGTTTTTCTGAAAAGTCACTTAATTCGAAAGGGTGTAATTATTATAATAATAAACACCTACAATGTTTCCCTTGTACATTACTATTGAAATCTTGTATTTATACAGTTGTGACTAGTGGAAGCAAGGGGCTAATGAGTGTGACCGAAGTTATACTCTGGCTTCAGAGTATAACTGGAGTTACCAGGATGTACAAGCGTTTAAGAGACAGCACGTTGTCGCGTTTTCCTCCCCTCTGATGCAGGTGATGAGCCATCAGTGGTCTTGATAATGTAACCTGACCACACTGTTCCACAGTGACGTTGCAGCAGGTATAGAATCCAGTCAAAGCTGTCAGCTTCAGTAATGCCACTGAGCATTACTGAACACCTAAAAGGTGTTTATGTATGGAAAACAATGCAATTTAACATTTTGAGATGATACCAAGCACATTTCTTTCCAAGAGCACATGAATGTAACAGATGAGCATTTCAAGTGCCTGCGAGTGCAACAGCTGATGGTGTGTTTTGCAGCACTGTTACGAGTGTTAGAATTGGCACATCACATAGTCACTCATCTGTCTTTTCAACCGCCTTGTGATTTCTCATGCAAAAATCCTAACAATCATGTAAAATGGTAAAGACACACATTTTATAATTTAAGATTTTTTAAAAAAAATTTCTCTACTCATGAAGTATGTCTTCTCAGGTAAGTTTGGACCAGGGAGTCTCCAGACTTCAGTCACTTGTATCCTTGGATTCCTCAAAACCTCAGCAGAGTCATGATAGTCCCCTTACTTTTATAAAAGCTTTGACTGTAGCACCCTCGTGTCTGTTTGCTACAACATCAGCAATTACATTTCCCAAGACATCACACTAGCAAATCTCGATACCACAAAAAGTTTCCTCTGTTTCCCTGTTGCTTTAGCATCATGGCAGGAGGCTAAAAACCCCTGTGTGGAAAGATTATATTCCAAACAGATCTGAACTGAACAAAGGACAAACCAACCACACAAAGAAAAGGTGTCAACCGTTTGAAGGGGACCATCTCCAGAGCAGAAAAAAAAAAAAAACATTTAAAAAAAAAGTTG
>VYZW01016317.1:12584-25146 GCA_013401315.1 Balaeniceps rex | reverse complement strand
GCTTCACATAACAAGGCACTATGGCTTTCTTTACCAGCCCCCAAAATACTTGCTTCTTTTCCTGAAATAAGTACTTGAACAAGTATTAGAACTAGAGCAAAACAACTGCTCATCCCACAACATACCCAACATACAAATTGCCCATTTAAAATATTCACCATGTTATACCGCTGTAGTTCTTTTCAGAGCACTCTTTTTAGCAGTCCCTTGATAAAGTCAGAAAATATTAACGTGCAGATTGCATCAATTAAGAGCAACAATTTGTTAAAAATTAAAGCCCAATAAAATGTCCACGAACGCAATGATGCATTCAATCCCTGATACTAGCAACAGTATTAGTTATGACACAGAAAGAGCTTTCATACTGACTTTAGTTTTAAAGTTTAATAACTTTACCAGAAAATTATCTGCAACTGAGTTTCTCACACCTAGCTCTGGGAAAGCTCCTTTGCCTGTCTACATGCTGTTCTCTTCTTCTAGTTGAAGGAAAACAAACATACATTTTTTTGAAAACTACATCCCACTTTTTCCAGGCATAAACAGTATTATCAGGTGCTTTTCAGTTTTGATTAACGGCTTGCAATTCAGCTGTCAAGCCAGGCATGGATGTAATACTCCATGAAAAGTCTGCTACATCTCGGGCCAGGAAACAGTCCAGAATTTATTTCACTTCTTTTCACTTTCAGTGACAGAGGGATAGCAGCCACAGCTAAAAGGTGAAATTAGCATAGCCAAGTATGTGCAGGTTGTTATAGGCAGTCCCATGCTTATGAAGTATGCATATACACTCAGCTCCAGGTCCACCTTCACTGCATTCGTTCTGATCTGTGCAGCTTACTAAGCTTCCTTTGTAGATCAACGAGTCAACCATTGATTCACTGTTACACCAACAGAGAATACACATGTACCTTAGTCTGAACCTAACACAGCTCTCTCCTGAATTTCTGGAGAGGAAGAACAGCAATTTTCCATTTTAAATCCTCCAGATGACACAAGACAGAACTACCTTTCCTCTGACTTTATACTCTAGGCCTGCCTTCCCAGGACTTGTTTGTATCTTCTTCCATCACAGAAGCAACGTACTAAAACAGAAAACTTCTTGAAATCTCTTAGCCTAGCTCAAAGCACTGAGATGGAATCACATACACCTACCTCTCCTCCAGCAGTGGTTTGTTTCACTCAAGATTTCATTAAGAATAGGCCGGAGACTGCACAAGCTCTTTAAGTAGTCTGTTTGACAATCCCCACAATTAGGTCTAAATCTTCCCTGCAGAAATCAAGTTTGCATTTTCTTGTTCTTATTTTATTAGATATGGACAACAAGAAAATTAAAACAAGCAGATGTCCTCCTTCCTCTATAATTTACAAAGATCTCCATTAGAAAGTCAGAATATGTATGCTCTCCCTTCTGTTTTCTCTTGTAGTCTAGATATACCCTCCTTATTTCCACAGAAGTCGTATTTTGTAAACCTCTGACCAATCCTGACATCCTCCTCTGGAATTTCTTTCCCTGTTGCCCTCAAAAGAAACCTCATATTCTGGCTGAGACCTCACTAGTACACAAATAAAGTGATTACTCGAGTAACTATTTCCTGTTAAGCCACAGCAGAATATGAATCACTCTGCAGTAGCACCAACATCATTAGCTCATTCAGGCTGAAAGAATGAGCTTTTTTTCTTTTATTACAAAGGAGTCATATCCTGCCTTGTGATTGTATATTAAATGCAAAACTGCATTTTAGTGAATTTCACCTTTCCGCTTTTGGATCATCTTTCCGCTTAGAGAGATTTGCATGAATATGCGTAGATATTTTTTAATTACCTAGGAGGATTTTTAAAAATTTATTTAACAAAATGAAATTAAGATGTGTTAATAAAGACCAATTGCTATCAGATGCAACTGCTAATCAAATTATAGAATTACAGTCCATCTGCATTAGTACCAAGGCAAAAGTCACATAGTTCATACATGAATGCAACAAGCCTCCTGCATGGGTAAATATGAGATGGTACAGGAAAATAATGTATTCTTAATCCCTGTAACTATAAAATAGCACTCACTACAGTTTTCTGCTTATGGACCATGGCAACAAAAGCAATGTGGTAAGGTGCAGAGGTATTTTGTACTTGCTTCTCAGTAGTTTCTCTAGAGTACGATTTTAAAACTGTAGGAAGGTAGGTCAGGTTTCTCTGGGATGACTATTTTTTGCTAATCAATTAATTTATGGAATTATTTTAATTTCTTACAACAAGCATCAGTCCTCCTGAGTAAAGGTCTTCACTCATCATTGGCTGCTACTAAACATTTGTTTGTGGTGACATCACCCTCCTCCAAGTGAATACTCAGCTATTCCTTTATTTGGGCTCCCTGCCCTACTCTCGTTGCTAGCGATGATACACCATTACTAAAATTCTTAAAGCCATCAGTCCTCCTCTTAACACAGTTTGGCAGCCAACTGGACAATTTTCAAAATATACTATATTTTTCTCACCTGTTGTGCTTTCTGGTACCTCCTGCTTATCTCGCACAAGCTGCATGATATCTGACACCACAACCCGATGGTTTGTATCGTCTTCTTTCTCTTCATTAGACTGGTTGGCTGTTGCAAAACAGTTGCAGCTTCCAGTTTCTTTGCATGGGATCAACCTCCAATACCAGTAGTCAGACATGAAAATGCTGTAAGTTGATTTCTGAAATTTAAAAACAAACAGAAAATCATTTTCTGCAAGAAGTAAGAAAAAAACCTAGCTGCTTGAAAGAAAAGGTTCAAATAACATTGATTGACAGTTACATACAGATTATCATATCTTCAATTTTATTTAAAGAAAAAATATGCAGGTTATAATAGCTATTTATGGTATCATATGCAGTTCATAAAAGCCATCTATGGTATTGTACCCAAAATAAAAACTTCAGGAGTCCCTCTGTAGTTTCTCAAAATGCTTAAATCATAGGTCAGGGAGCTAATCACAAAAACCCCCAAACAATATACAAATACCAAATTACATATGATCTTAATAATAACTGCATAAAGGCAAAAAAAAAATCAATATCACTCTATTTTCAGCAGAACAAGCCAATATTTATCTTAAAAGTACACTCTGAAACCCAGTGTAACCCAGTGAAAGAACACCCCAGAACATGGACTGTCAAAAAGCAAAATAATGTAATAATAATATATTATGATTCCCATGATATGGGGGGCTGACATTACAGTTTGAAATTTTCATAAACAGATTAACTGAAGGAAACCTTGACATTGGAAACGTGGCAGGAAGAAAAGGTGCTTTGGTTTCTGACACAGCACCCAGGTCCTTCAGGACTGCCCTCTTCCTGCACAGAAGAAAGGGACAACGGTTCCCTTAGCCTAGATAGAGCTAATTACCAGGCTTATTTGTGCTTATAGGTAAGAGAGCGAGCATGTTCTTAAGCACCTGTAGGTTTCTCAATTTACTTATACAAATGCCAGAGAACTACAGTGGTTTTACTCTTTTACATAAACAAAAATCACCCCCTTCTTGAAATTACAACTAAATCACCATTAACTGTAAAAGATTTCTTCTACACAGGGAAGCAGCTTGAGCTTTCCAAATACTTACAGTTGCTAAACAGTATTTGGGAATTCTGCAGAGTGCTAGCAAGGTGTCATTTCTTCAGGAAATAACACCACATCCAGAGACAGGTTTGTTCCCACTCTCCTCCAGAGGGCATGTGGGCAACAAAAAAATTGTCCAAACCTCCAAGCACAAGGGACCTGAAAAAGCTTTTCCAAGTCTGTCTGGAAAACACCAAGGCCAAGCAGGGGAGATGTACATCTCTCCAGGTAAATGTAATGCTTTTTGGATAAGGAAGAGATGCACAATCTCTGTTTATCCTACAAGCATCACATTCAAATGTTTCTAGCATATCTCTGTTTCTAGCTGCTGATTAGCTTGAGTAAAAGCATCACTCCAGACCATGGATATTAACAATGACACACAGAGAGATTCTCTACATTACATTTAGAGGTGACAGTTTTATAGACCTGAAAAAAGTAAATGCCATAAAGAAAAGCTTGTTTGATAAATGCCATAAAGAAAAGCTTGTTTGGGTCATCTGTTTAAAAACAAACAGCCAAAACCAAAACCAAACCAAAACCAAACCATCTCACATTATTTAGTACCAGATCTCCCAGGAATCACCTATGAAAGATTAAGTACTTGCTCTGTCTTACATTACTTCTTCAAAAGAAAAGAGGATTTCCAGATAAAAAATTCTTCTTCGAATATTACTGCAAGGTGAATCTTCTTACCAGTTTAAAGATAGTAATTTTGTTTTATTTTAGCCAATATACTGCCAGTTTCCTCAATTCTCCCTTTGCCTGTTCCCAGGCTTTTCAGGCTTTGCAACATTTGTCAGAGAATGGGTAATGGAGTTAAAAGCAAACCGCTCAACTCTTCCTATAGCTGCCAAACCCGATGGGTTCAGTGCACACATCCTCCTTGTCACACAGGTAGTAGCAAACAGTTACAGCTATAGTAAAACACATGCTGCTTGTACATAATGTATGTAGTACATAGTATGTACTTTTAAGCTGCACCTGCCTTTGCAACTGTCTGACACGCCGCATGCAACGACGGGCACAAGTGTGCACACACAGGTACCCAAGCTGCATGCGCACAGAGGTCTTAATGAAAGAAGCATTTCATAGCACTTCAACAGAGATTTTTTTTTTTTTTTTTAGTTCTGTGGGAGCTGGGGGATTTCTTTCTACTACCCTTACACTTGAGACATTAAATAAATAGATTTTTCTTCTTAAAGCCACTTAGTAAAGTTTAAAGTTTTCCTGTGCAGAACTTCTCTTTTTTTACCCCAAGAATTGGGGCAGAGATGGGGAAGTCTCCTCTGAAGGAGACAAAAATCCCAAAAACTTCCAGTAGTTTTTCCCTGCTCCTGTGCAAGGTGAACTGAAAAGCAGCTGCATCTATACTTCAGTAGTCAGCAAATTACTCTAGGAATAAAATTTTAATTTATTGCCTTTCCTTAAGGAATGGAAACTCCTGAAGATCACCAGAAATAATTATATCCAAACATGCAGTTAGAGACACACATTTATGACCTTAATCCTACTTTAATTAATTTTCTGACCCACTCATCTTCTTTATTTCGATTTTAAGAGCAGTAACGTGAACTTAGTTTTTAAGCCAACAGCTCAGCGACTCAGAGGGCAAAGAAGTCGGGGAAAAAAATATGGGAGGGCTGAGACATAATTACCACATATGGTTTTTTGTACTTTCATGAAGCAAGGCAGCTCACAGAGACATTCACAAAATTGACTTGACCAGATTGACAACAAAAAGGAAAAAATAGTATTAAAAAAAAAGGGGGGGGGGATTGATCTTTTGTCTTAAGAGCTAATGTAAAATGTTCCAAATAGTCACAGCGTCCTTGACAGATGTGTGTCCACTTGGATCACTGCATTGATCCTGCAGACACAAGTAGTTTTCCTTATTCAAGGCATCCAAAGATAAACTAATGCCCTCACCTAGAATAAAACTAGGCTGTTGTACCAAGAAAACAAAACAAGAATGAAACCTCCATTCAACATTTGCAAGTCTAAACAACTGCTCCTGAATCTCNCTGGGGGGAAGAAGCGGGGGTGCCATTGTTCTTTGTGGGGTTTTTTTAAACCAGATTGCAAACATCAAAGTTGGTGAACTACCCAAGGAAAAACCAGGGCAGAATTTGGATCCATTTGTCAGGGCCTGAAGGCACTGGCAGACTTCACTGGCCCTGACCAGCCTCAGCTGGGACCTCTACCCATGGGCCCAAGAGCTGCACATAACTTCAGTCCAAGGCCTTTAGTCCCTGCGTAAGCTAATGCCATTGTCATGCCTGTCCGCAACCCTGTCCCCTGGGCAGGCCTATGTCGCAGCCTGCTTTGAGTCCTGGCTCTGGATCCTTTCACTTCTGGATGGATTCCCTGGAGGGACCTGGTTCATTGCTCAGCAGGTCACGGATGGCTGGCAGAGCCTGTTACCAGTGCCCAGTTGTAGCGTTCAGCCCCTGCGAGCAGCGACCTGGTCCGTGAGTCTGGGCTGGGGCCACCCTCAGCTCCTGCCCCTCTCATGCAGCTGCCCTGCTCTTGCTGCTCCCTGACACCATTTATCAAACTATAACTCTCATGTGGATACAGCAAAGCACACAGGAACATGTGGGACTTGGCAGAGTACATCTGATGAACGTGGTAGTTCCTTACTGCTGTATGGAACGCACAGATATGTTACAGCTTTGGCATGTGCTCTAGGTTGGGAAGGAGGGAAGGTCTCTAACAACACAGTAGGTAGAATGGGTCACTGTGAATTCACAGTCCCCGTGTAAAAGCTCTGTTCTCCCCCTGGGATGCCAGTCGCTCCCAGAGGGAACATTGGGTAGGGGTCACCATCCCCCTATTTACAACAAACAGTTGCTAGCTATTCTGATATCAATTAGGCACGCTGCGTGCTTCGTCTGCAAGGTCTGACAGCACGCTAAATGGATGAGATCTTAGCTTTGAAAGTAATCACAGATGGGGCCAATAATGCATTAATATGCAATATTATTACATAGCACTCCACACCACTTCTTAATTAAGGTGCTGAACCATTGCTTATAAAATTCAGACAAAAGAACAGTTTTTGAAAGGAAGAGTCCTTCTATTTCAATCACTCCGCACACACACTTCTCTGAATTTACTTCAGTTTCCCACCAAAATCCCCCTTTAATTCAAGTACAGCACTGCAAAGGTACTAGTTAATAATTATCTTCAAATGTAGCCAGATTATGTATGGCATCCAGTTATCTCAGAAACGTAAATCAATATTCTGCAGCCACTTCACCACAGCAGTTAAACCTGACTCCTAGGGTCCCCATTGCTCTGAGTCAATACACTATTACTGGATCTCTGTTGCTGCCACACAGTGCAATTTCTTCAGCTATCTCCCTGGTTATTTAGGCAGGGTATTATTTCTAGTCAGGTGTAAGATAAACATTTAAATGTATCTCACTTCTAAGACCATTTGTCTGATATTTTCAGATTATCCTGTGAATTACCTCACTTGGCATTTGATCACTGCAGCATTTTACCACGCTTTCATCATGGCTCCATTTAAGTCACTGGGAAAAAAAAAATGGTTTTATGTGGGGAAAACTGGTCCTAATTTAGCACCTACTAAGATTTCACACCTTTATTTTCTGTAAGCATGATGACACTTTATTCCAATGCTCTTAAAGAAAAACTGTTTAATATGTTACCCAGCCTGAACAAGCAGGCTTATATGTAGTAATTGACCAAGCTCAGCACACCCATAGAGACAGTGGAGTCCAGCTGATGATGTGAGAGCTCATCCATGTACCTCGCAGTTCTCTGCAGGAGAATTGGACTGAACTGGACACCAATGTCTGTTTAGTACTAATTAATGTTTCTTTATTTTAGAATGGATTCAAATATACTGAATAGTATTTAAATCCATCAATATTGTTCTGATGAGAATCTTAGTTTAAGTGCATGTATCTGGGCTGCAGCATTCTTTCCAATTTTTATGCTTTGCAATACTGGCCAGTCATTCTTCCCATTGCACAATACACCAGGAAAGTACAAAATACATAAGACACACATACATTATATCCCAGGTTCCTCCCACCTAAATTCAGGCATTAAACTGAGAAGTCTAAGTTAAGAACCAACTTGACGCATGTGCCTTCAGCATCCACTGGAGTAAAAGAGATGCACATCTCCTGAGGCTCATTGCCCCCCCTGCCTTGACTCCAGAGAGTCCAAGGCAATTGTGGAAGAACCTGAGTTTGTATGATGAAAAGTCCCACTTCTGTATACACTACCGACAGAGTGCCACAAAGAATGAGTCATGTAATAAAAAACAATAAAGCATTTTAGGATTTTAGTAAAGCCTATTAAACTACTCGCGTTCTGCCTACAGAGATATTGTATTTCAACTCTTGCCCCTCCCCCAGTCCTTTCACATTTTTTTCAGAAAGATGGGGGGGAAAAGCAGCAGCAACAAAGCCCCAGACATTCTCTTCTCTCTCTAGGGCATGTAGAATACCCTTACATGTTTTAAACCACAATCATTTTAAAGACTAAATTTTTTCTCATTTGGAGCTTTAGTGTGATCAACATTTAACTTGAGTACTAAGTAGTCCTTCAAGATAAATGTTCTCATTTTTTATTTAAAAGCCTTCCACAAAGCAGAAGTCATCAACAGACTTATGCAGGAGATACTAATTTCAAAAAAATTGCAAGACTATTTAGCAAGAACTAAACTGAGGCCTCTTTAAAGGAAGGGAAAAAAAAAAAAATCAAGTGTGCTTCGTAAGAGAAATGCTTTCTTATTTATTCAACTTCTCATCTTACAGGGAGCCACTACTCTTTTGAGGAACACTTACAAGTTTAAATGACGTCCCTCAGCTGTCTTCCTTCTTCCTTTTGGGGCAGCCACACAAGAAAGGTTTATCTTTTGTTAATTAACCCAGAAACGTGCAGCATATTTTAAGACATCTAACAAAAAGAATAAAAAGGTAAACATACATACATCATAGAGGGTAGCTGAGTTCTCCCAAGACTTGAGCAACCTTCCCTACTGCCTGCCTACACCACTCTGCACGTAGGCGTAGGAATAGCTTCAGGTACTCAACCAAATTCTCTCTCCCTTTTCAGGGCTACAGGCACAGTGCACACCGAGCTGCCCACAGACCACCAGAGCAGAGCTTGAGGACAAGGGAACAGCTTCTTGCAGGTATGAAATGAGGTATGGACAAAGTCAGAAGTTCTTCCCTCTCCCCCACCAGCTACAAGCATCCTAACCTGAGCTGCATCTCAAGTCCTTCAGAAATCTGGATCTTACACACACACTATTTCTACTTTGGATCCACCACAGGAAAAAACAGAGGCCCTCAACTCTAATATGGTACTGGGTTTGTAAAGTGGCTTCCTGTCCATTTTGTACAAAATTCATGTCTAACGGTGGGTGAAAGATCTTCCCTATCTTCAGTGAATATAACCAAAGAAAATCAGAGTCTGAGAAGCGTTAATGTAAATGTGAGAAAAGCACCATATTATAGAATTCTGGTTGCCTAGAGATCATTATCAGCAAAAGCATAGTTTCCTTAGTCTTTAAAACTCCCACCAAACCACCTACATTTCTGAAAACTGAGCTTTTGGAATTAGGTATCTAAATTTCTTCTCCTCCTGCCCCCTCATGCCAAAGTTTTCTTTCCCACTCATTTCTCCTTCCAGCCATGAGAATAATCATACTGGCCTGGTCGTGGTGTCCTCTAAAATGGCATGGAGGGAGGTTTACATCTCTCTAAAACAGTCTGTATCTGTTTCCACTTGGTACACGTTTCAGAGATTTTTCTTAAGACCCCGGAGAATGACAAGCTAGGTTTCATTTTTAAATTAAGCCTGAAACACAACAGAAGCTGATAGCATTCTGCGGAGAATGAGGTGGTTACATGCTTGACCCCTTATTTTAAGGGGCTGATAAATCTCCCCTTATTCAAGTTGTTCTCATGATAAACCCAAACTCCCATCTCACCAATGCGTTATTCTTGCACGCGCAAAGCCACAACAAACACAAGACGCTGCCACCAGCATGAAGACACTATGCAAATACCATTTGTTTAACCCAGAGGTACTCTTGGCCGAGCATGCAAATCCTAACTCCTAGACTAATTCAGCTGAAAGAAGCAAAATATATGCTACTTTTCAAAGGTCAGTGAATACATGGCATGTTCTGTTTATTTTTAATTTATTTATCACAGAAATAAGCATTAGAATATTAGCAGTTTGTCTTGAAATCAGAACTTGGAATGCCAAAGACCTTTCTCTGGAGAAAGCTCCTAGGACAGCATCTTTGTTCACTGACCATGTAACAGGAGTACGTGCTTTCCTCAGCTTAGAGGACGCAGGTCTCCGAGAGATCACTTGGGTCACTTCATCCCACCGACTTGCTGACAAACATATAATAGGTGTCCAGTTTCAAAGGGCTCACAGAACATCTACTCCACAAGTTCCTTCTCTTCCTCCTCCCTCCTGATCCCAGATCGATTGTTGCAGATCAAAAGCATTTTGCAATAACCCATAAAAAACCCTCAGGACTCGTAGCTTCAGCATTCAGCCTTTTACCATAAGGCACACGGGGGGAAAACAGCATGGCTGAGGTCTCCTAAGGCTCAAGAAACTTTCCCTACTGCCTGTCTACTGAGATAGAGAGCACTGCTAACGTCTCGTGCCTGCAGAATTTGTTGAACGGAAGCGCAAGGTAAAGGAGACCCTTTACGAAAGAAGAGGTAAGTTCTCTCCTGATCTATTTGGGATTTAATTTTTTGTTAAGTAACCATGCTGAATACTTCCTAATGAAGTTGTTCCAGATTTACCCAGCAGGGTAATTTTGTTAGAAATAGCAATTGACACCAACTTTCATCTCCAAAGAGGCACTGTATTAAAAGTTTCAAGTAGATGTACATTTTAAGATGATTAAACATGGTATCTGTTTTGAAGCTCCTGCAGAGCCTCAACAGTGCACACAGGAGGCTCCCTTAAAGACTGACTTTACAGATATCTTTGTCATTAAAAAAAAGCCTTTCCATGCAACTTCTGTAATTACTTTTGTACAGTCCAGTCCTGAATCAGTGAAGCATATCACTTTTGGAAGCCATCTGAAACACAAGAATTTCGAAGTTCAACAGAAAAAAATTGTGTGGATGCGGCCCAGACCTCCCTACAGAAGGGATAAGGACAGAAAAGGAGGGTTGTGTGGTAGCAGCCAGGCCCAAAACACAAGAAATGACAGCCAACATCAACAAGCGCTAAAAGAGCGCTCAATCCTCTACCCTACAACTGTGCCTTTATTAGGCATGTGCTCTAGCACCTTCTTGAATTGGGGTCCAAATCAAATTTTTGCCTTTCCCCTCCTACTTCCATGACAAGATGTGTACTTTTGTTTAGAATGGTATTCTTTATTCTTGAATATGCTAACCAAACTTGCACTGGGTAAGTACATTTAATAAACAGAGACCTTCCTACTGAACATTATTTTGACTGTTCCACTCCCCAAACCAGAAAGGCTGTATGTATACTAATAAACTCCAAAAAGCATTTGAAGATTGTCATAAAGAAGCAAGCTATAGGAGATCTTTTAGAAAATAAATTTGGTTTCTTTTCATTTGCTCTCTGAGTCTTTATTATTCATGTTCTCAGTCATTCTGAAATCACTAAATCAGACTGGCTTTAAAACAATGAAATAAAGGGTTTGCAAGAGCAAATCTACTGCCAAGTCTATCAAGACAAAGTTATATGTTCTTTTTCAAGGTTTTCGGCTAAAAAAATCTTTAAACAAATCTTTCTTTCTGGCTTTTGTATTGCACTAAACAATTAAGTCTCCTTCCTTTTGTAGATACAAAAAGAAACAGAAGTAAAAAAAACCCCAACAAATCCACAGACAACACAGCTGGCTAATTTATTTTGATAGTCCAGCCCCAGTGAAATATAAAAAGTAAATAAACACCACAAGCGGCAGAAACATCCTATTTTACAGTCCGCGTGATTAACCATTGCAGGTAACACCACTCAACAAACCCCCACATCTCAAACATCTTCTTCGTACCAGGGGACCGCTTTGTTTCTCTAATTCCGGGATGCTTAATCAATCTACTACAAAACCAAAGCACAAGCCCTGCTCGGACCACCACAGCGCAGGGCAGGCTGCGGCGGGACAAGCCCCAGGCCACCCCCAGGGAGGAGAGGGCATCCCGTGGCGCCCACCACATCTGTTTATTTATTCGTTCATCTTCAGGCAGGTTACCGTGCTTGCCTTTGTTTCGCTTCCTCCCCTAGCCCGGACCTACCGCCGCCGAAACTGAGGAGGGAAGGAGGCAAAAAACGAGAGAAAGAGAACGCTCCCCCTGACAAGACCCCCACCGAGGAGTCCCGGTGGCCGAGGGTGAAGTCCCACCGCCGGTGCCCGGTGAGGAGAGCCCAGCCGCCGGCGGCAAGGGGCGCGCCCCCACACGCTCACCCCCTCACCCGGCCCGACCCGCCCGGGTGCCCCCCTGCCCGGGGGCTCCCCCACCCTCTGCCCGCGGGGGAGCGCTGCCCCCGGCAAGATGGTGGCGCTCCCGAGGGGCGAGCGGAGGCCGGGCGGGCGGGCTGTGCGGTGCTGCCCGCGGGCCACGAGGCGCCCGCCTCCACTCACCTCGGCGCCCTGCCCGGAGGACCAGGTAGCCGCTGCCGCCGGCGCTCAGCAGCTCGCCCGGGCGAGTGGGGCAGCGCCTCCCCCCGGGGCCGGCGGGATGGCTGGCAGCGCGGGGGAGGCGCCGCGGGGCCCCGCCCGCAGCCCGGGGCGGGGGAGCGGAGAGGGGCTGCCTTTTGTCAGGGCCCCGCTCTTCTCCCCGGCACCACCACCCCGTGCGTGTTCCCGGGGGAGGCGGCCGGAGGCCCTTTGTGTGGCGGGGGGGGGAAGGGAGCGAAGCGGAGCGCTCCTCCCCGCCCCGGGCCCGCCGGCCACGCTTCCCTCGCGCACCCGT